>CAJDYZ010005611.1:47142-65631 GCA_903986555.1 Heterotrigona itama
GAAATCCATTTTATTTGGATTAGAAAATTGAACAAGTCTCAATCCTGAAGCGTTGACACGATATCAGGCAAAGTTAGTGGAAACATTTTTGGATTAAAAACATCTGTTTCATAACTTATGAGAAGGAAATGAAGAAACAATTCTATAAATGTAATTTTCACAGTGATTCGAATAAGTAATGCATTTGTTGATACAGTACAGACAGTTTTGCAAGCTTATGGGAACAAGAATCTGGAACAACAAACACAGAACAGTTTTATCTGTATCCTGCAGAAAATGGCCGCCGACCTATTTTCTCTGGGGAATGCCTGAAAATCGTCGTCGAATCGTCTTAGTTTACTATAAAGAGTCCGAGGACTCGTTATATTTCTGCTGTTAGAGCAATCAGGTGGAAGGTAGTGTTGTAATGGTTTGCAATGCGTGGGCAGCCAGATCTAAGAACAGCGGCATCCCTGAAAATTGTAAATCCAATTTCGTTATCGTGTATAATCATTTGCATTTGGAATAGATATTATTAATGAACGTTGAATCGTAGCCGGCAATGATGGAATCTGTACTGGATAAAAATTTTAAAACAAGCAAACTCGTCGGGACTTTTCCACTGTCTGGCACGATTTTATGAATGAACCGGCTCTTTCTCATCTTCTATGTTTCTTCTTGCACATGCTTCATAATTCGCGCGATGCGGAACGTTAATCTCAATGTTATTCAAGAGTCTTTAAATACACCGGGGAGGAAAACGTGATTATTGTTGTAACGAATGAAAATAATCCGTTGGTCCAGTAATACACCACCGCGTATACCGATGATATAATTTAAGAATCAGATGTGTACAGGTGATCATGCAATTCGAATTGCAATCTCGCGTGATTTAACGCCGGCCTTCCGAGATCCACGGAGAGGACCCAACTTATAACATATTTCATTTTTCGTCGCGTCGCTCTATTTTTGCGCCTACCAGTTTTCTAGCTGGTTTACCACACGCTCGTGGATGTCTTTATACCGGGACGGAAAAGCCGCGGCACCTCAGGTGTCCATCGTCCGCCGTGCAAGATATCCGTCATCATGGTAAGAGTCGCGCAAACGTTCGCTCCTCGCCCATTAAACAGTGATCTTATCTTATGTATATAAAAGTGAATGAAAAGAAGTTCTACGTGTACGCGAAAAATAATTGTGACAAGAGAGAGAGAGAGAGAAAAAGAAAGAAAAAACATTTTTTTTTTTTTTTATGAAACGATGTGATAGAAATTGACTTGTCAATTTGCAGGAGGAAGACGAACAGAAAATGGCTGTAATGCGAAAAGCATTCCAAATGTTTGACACGACGAAGAGCGGTTTCATCGACACGCTGAAAATCTCAACGATATTGAACACGATGGGCCAGCTGTTCGACGACTCTGACTTGAACTCTTTGATCGCGGAGAACGATCCAGAAGGTACCGGTAAGGTAAATTTCGACGGGTTCTGCAAAATCGCTGGCCGATTCTTGGAGGAAGAAGATGCCGAAGCGATGCAAGAGGAATTGAAAGAGGCCTTCCGTTTGTACGATCGTGAAGGGAACGGGTACATCACAACAGCTACTTTAAAGGAGATCCTTGCTGCTCTCGATGACAAACTCACCAGTGCGGATTTAGATGGCATAATTGCTGAAATTGATACTGATGGATCGGGCACAGTTGACTTCGACGGTAACGTACTTGATAGTTAACTCGTAATTTCTCCGATTTGGTTGTTGTTTGCGTTCTTGAGAAGCCGAAGTAGAACATGATTTTTCTATTTTTTAGAATTCATGGAGATGATGACTGGAGAATAACTATTGATTTGAAGCAATGTTGGCAGAGCGATGTCGAAGACAATACATTTAATAAAATATCGTTTTAATATCTTTTTTGTTGTTACTAGAGTATCTTAAGATTTGTTTAATAAAACGATGACATAAACGTTTTGTCGTATTGATTATTATTCATCTGACTTAATAAACAATTGTGTATACCGAAAAGACGAATAAAGTGAAAAGACGAAGAAGCCCAGATTTTTATAATAAACATTTGCTCTTGACAGCAATTTATTCATTATAAGTGATACATTAATAAAATTTTTTTTTTTCTTTAATTATTAACATTAACGACATCCTTGATTAGTCGTATAAATCATTCTCATACGACTTTTAACACGGCGCGCTTCGCCTTAGGAACATTTATGGTTGGGTGATGTCGTTGCTCGATTGACCATGGTGGAAGACGAGAACGTCTCTCACGAAAATGTTTGGAACGCTGAGAGCGCTAGGAGACAATGGTCTTTCCAGAGGGAAGCCGAGAGGTTTGCCGTCAAGGGAGATGGCACCACCGATGATTTCAGAGATTGGTTTGTTCTGGTAGTACTCGATGACAGATGGGTCCTGAACATTGTACGGCTGTGCATGAACTCCTTGGAAGCCACCAGTGTGTTGCTGGCCGGACATTGCACCTTGGATTTGAGCGTTTGACCAAGATTGACCTCCTCTGATACCTTGGACTTCTTGCATGACGTATGGAACTGCTTGTTGTACACCTTGTTGTGATTGCGATACTCCTACTTGCTGAACACCTTGTGCTGATCCTTGGATTCCTCCTTGTTGTACACCCTGGACTCCTTGAAGACCTTGCTGAACACCTTGGACACCTTGTACACCTTGGATGCCAGAGACACCTTGGACACCTTGGAGCCCAGCGACACCTTGTACCTGTTGCAGAGGTTGTTGCACACCTTGTGCACTACTCAGACCAGACAAACCTTGTTGAGAAGATTGGCTAACAGATTGAGCACTGTTGGATGGAGACCAGTTAACATCTTGTCCATGCGATTGTTGCTGTTGTGCGTTCCAGATCATTTGACCACTCTGGCTCTGTTGTCCTTGATGAACTGCTGCTGCCGCCTGTATTTGTTGTTGGAGCTGTTGAGCTTGTTGTTGCATTTGTTGTTGGTTCTGAACCGAGAATCCTGATCCCCAGGACTGGGCATTAGAAGAATCTCCAGGATTAACAACACCAACTCCTTGGATGTTTTGTCCTTGGCCAACAGGGTTTTGGATTTGCACGTGTCCCTGGTAGACATGAGCATTGTGGTTCCTGATGGCTGTGAGAAAAAAATTACGCATATGGTTAATGATTGCTGAGATCTCACTAACATAGCAAGTATAGGATACCTTGAATTTGTTGTTGAGTGTTGGCTAAACCTTCAGGAAGCACCTCAACGTTTTGTTGTAGTCCGCCGCCCAATTGCGAAAGTTGTTTCAATTGTTGGTATTGTTCGGCGTTTACAATTTGGAATTGATCGGCTTGATAGGCCAATTGTTGTTCGGGGACTACTGGCCCGTACGGCACGTTAAGTGGGTTCGAAGAAGAGATCACAACGAGGAGCTGAAGTGGAAGACCTTGTGGCTGACCTCTGGGAAGAGACAATCTAGCAGGCAAGCTGTAGATATGGTGTGGCTGTAAAAATATGATTCATCACGATTAGCTACAATTTCTTTAAATTTTCAATTCGTTTCAGGAAACTCGACGGACAATGATTTACAAACCTGAGTGATGTAGAATGGTTGCTGAGATCGGATAGCAGCATTGACGCCTTGTACAATTTGAGAAGTGGATGGCCAATCAAAGCTCTGTCCAGGAGCTTGCTGGGAGTTCCTAATAATAATGTTTTGACCAGCGTGGACTAAACACAAGATATGTCAAATATTAAACATAAATTGATCATACATAGTTAAACTATAGTCAGAGGAAACATCGAAACTTACGGTTCTGGATGAACTGATCAAGTTGAACAAAGAGATGTTGGCTCTGAGAGATACTAATGGGTCTGCCTTGGTGGTCGTGTTTAGGTCCAATGAAAACACGGACAACTGCTCTTGGTACATTTTGTTCGCTCTGAACAACGATTTTGTATTGGTACGGTTGATGATCCAATCTCTTGAGGAAAGCCCTAATTTGTCCCTGTTGTTGTTGTTGTTGTTGCTGCTGCTGCTGCTGTTGCTGCGGTTGCTGCTGTTGCTGCTGTTGTTGCTGTTGCTGTTGCTGCTGCTGCTGTTGTTGTTGTTGGTTAGCTTGACCAACAATGGAATCAAGCTCGATGTGGTAGTCGTTGAAGAGAGTGACCAATTGGCTAACATCAACGTTCTGAATGGTAACACCAGGAAGGATAAGATCGCTCTGTTGGTAGGCAGGCAAAGACTGCTGGTACTGTTGGTAAAGATTCATGACTTTCTTGAACAATTGGTAGAAAGCTGGGTCGTAGACACTGGTTTGCCCAATTTCAAGAGCCGATGGTGTGTAATCCCAAATGTTCTGAACTTCGGGCGTATTTCCAAGGAGTTTGCGAGCAGCAACTTGGAGGCTTCCGTAGTACCTTGGGTTGATGCTTCTGCCAGATCCTTGAATCAAGTCACCAAGAATATTCGCACCTTGTGGTTGGAACAGAGAAAGGAAATTGCCTTGTGGAGTGATCACGTTGCCAGAGTCAATAGCATCTTTCAGTCTTTGTACCAGAGACTGAACATGTTGGATGAGCTTGTTCTTCTGAGGTTGGAGTTGAAGGTTCTCTGGACGGCCAGGCAATTGAAGCCCATTGAGACCGCGAAGGTGTGGCTGGTAAAAAGCATTTACATTTTCAAAGTTAATTTCAGAGGCTGGGGCAAGTCCGTTCGAAAGACGGTTAAGCTCGTACAGAGCCAGAAGTTGTTGGTGAAGGAACAGATATTGGGCTCCGTGACCAATCGGGCTTTGTTGGCCGTTTTGTACTCCTTGTTGCAAATATTTTCCTACAATCTGTTGCTGATACTGCTGCTGAGTTAGAGGCTGTTGTTGTTGCTGAGCCTGCTGTTCAACGACAGATAATTATATTAACTTTATATAGCTTTCTTAAGTATATCGAAGGACATTTAAACTATTTACTTCTGACAAGATGTCTCCAACGAGGCTAATGCAGCTATAGTATGCAGCAAGACCAACGTCCTGAGTAAAGTAAGAAACTTGTTGTTCTTCTTGAGATAGGAGTGCGGAGTGGTTAACGGGAATGACAACGTTTCTTCCCTGTAGTGCTTGAATGGCAATATTTTGGGCTTCTTGGATGACTCTAGCGTCCAGATGGTAGTTAGGCAAGACTTCATAAATTGGTGGAAGGATGACTCCCCTGGTATCTGTGCGAGTCAATACCGCAGCGCTGAAAGCCTATTGAGTAAGAGGAAGAATGATTTAACGGAACATGTATGTACAAAATCAGAAATCGAATTCAATCCAATTTGATGCTCTAACGTTTACAGGTTCCTACATACCTTGACAAATTGTTCTTCGTTAACGTGAAGACGAGCCCACGCAGCAGCCTTGAGGAAAGTCAGATAGTCCTTAGCACCCGACAAAATCCTGTAGAGCAGTGAAACTTCTTTGCGAAGCTGGCTAACTACATGGCTGGAGACTGTACCCTGTGGTTGAACCAAACCAGCTTTCATAGCACCCACGTAGTACTTAACTATGATCGGGTTGTTGTACTGATGCGCGTTGCTCTCAATGTCATACGTTTCGCCAAGATTCTGAAGTTTCTGGTTCGGGATTGGCTGTGAGATCTGCTGCAGAAGTTGGATGACATCTTGCTGTTTGTTAAGGAGATCCTGGTTAGCTGAAACGTATCGAAAGTATCTCATTAAAAAACAATATTACATGTCTTTGAGGTTGAATACCACATAATGAAGCAGGCCGAACAATTCAATTATTAAAAGTCGAAGTTCCAATTATAAAGTGTTATAAAGTCGATTAAAATTTCAGAAGGAGACTTTGGGTCAGACCAGCGGCCAAGAATTATTTTTATACCGTTATCAAAAGTTGCGAGATTAAACATTTCAGAATAACGATTTTAAATAATAACTTACCAGCTTGTTGTTGGTTGACGCTGCCGCAGGCCCCTAAGGCTACCAGAGCCGTCAAGATAATTAAGAACCTCATTGCTATTCCAAACTGCAGTGCGATGCTGGCTGCCTGTTCGACCAGTCTTTTATACCCGAATTCTATCAAAGGAGAAGTTTATCGGCGACCTACCGACCCACCTCCCTCAAGATTTCAGAGTCTACCCGCGATATCCTTAATTATTTGGAATATATTCGATCGAAGGTTAAATGATATGTATCATCACGAGTAGATTTTGCATCATTTTTTTCTATCATTAATTGAGCCTTTATCCATGGCTATTTATATGAAATACAGAATTTGAGAATTTCTGTTCTCTATTCCATCAAGATGTTACTATTTAACAAAGTTGCATTTTCAAGTTCGTTCAAATAAAAGTAATTAAATTCAGAGGATTAATTATATTATTTCTATTTGGATATTATTTGGATGAACTGATTAATTATATTATTTTTATAATCCTAGTTTAACTTGATAAATATAAAAGCAGTTCTATAATTGAAATTTCGAGTTGAGTACTGATTCACAGTGTCATATTAGCTAATAAAGTGAACTAAGATAAAATATTAATAATTCATATTTAATTATACACTCGCTTTTTATTTATTCTTGCATTCGTATTTATATTAAAATGCATTTCTCTTGAAATATTTCATCTACTTGAATAAACTTATCATTTCAAAATAATAATAGTAGAAATTAAAAGTAATAATATTATTTAAAAATAAAAGTAGACAATGTTTCAACGTGAAATATTTATTTCAGATAGTAAAATTTTATTCATAATATTATTTTATAAATAATAAAAAAATTTAACCGATTCAACATTTTTAAAATAGTTGCGAACAGAGCACAAAATGTTGAGGGTCATCAGTATCTTTACGCGCGGGATAATACTAAGATAATATGCTTGAACTCTCAGGTGACTGTATGCGCAAAGGTTATCACTCTGTTTACCTCTTAAATGATTCAACTATATTTTTATATTCCTGGGGGGTACAAAAAAAACGGTACGCAACAGTAGACAAAACAAACAGATAACAGGGATTAATGAATAAAATTTACATCAATAAATATAACATATTTAATTTAATATATAAAATTTAGAAATTATAAAATAGATTTATTATAATTTTGACTGTGTATATATTAAATTACACTTTGAATCTTACGCTTTATTTTTATTTATTATCCTGTTACTTCATTTGATTAAATTCTACATTTTAAGTAAGATTATGTGTTAGATCGTATCATTTAAAATATTTTTGTACAAATAACATTTTTCTTCTTTGGCTATATGATAACATATATATATGTAGCATTATAAATATATAATATTTGCACATACAAAATATGAAGAAAGAAATCTTGTGATAATATGAAAAAAACATTTTCGCTTTAGATAGTAGTAATCGCAATTTGTTCTTTTATTTTGCACTATCATTTCATTTTTTTTCATGACATTCACGCAATAATTTTGCGTCTAATTGAACAATATTGTTTCTAACAAAATTTTAATATTCTTTAATTAAGAAAGAATATTTACTTTAACATAAAATATTTTACCTATTCTCTTCAAAAATTTTAAAAATGCGTTCTTTTATTTTCTTCACATTTATGAAGCAACTCTACATTATATACATAAAATTTATCGAAATTATTATCAATATTACAATTTCAGTGTTTTATGTTGTATAAGATTGAATTTTTTATTATTGTAAGACTGAAAACATAGGAAAAACGAGCATAAATATGTGTTCAACATTTGAAAAATTTTTAAAGGTTAATTTCAAACACCAAAATTTTAGCGCTATCGATTTTTACGAAGTTCACGTATAACAAGTACAGTATTCAATTTAAATGTAGGCGCTACGGATCCATGAAATTTATTCCACAAATAGATTGTGGAAATCATTTCATGTTTAGCTTGTTTCTTGTAACAATTTATCGAAGATGGAAGAATTACTCGTGTTGTTAATTACGATCGAGTTGTTCTTTCGTTTTCTCTAGCCCTTTCTGTACATTTACGCGCGCACGTGTACATGTTTTATATGTGCATACTGTCATTCGAAGTGCTGAACGTAACCTTGAAAAGACCACCCTCGGAGCATAGGTTCTATCGCAGCGGGTGAAGTAACGTAATTCTTGTTATCTCTGCTGGATTAAGAGATCGTATTGTAACTCCCAATCGTCGATCGTAATCTCCGATAAAATGTCTTCGTAAAAGATCGGGAAACTATCAAAAAGTGACGTTTGATTACTGGTGTAATAAGATATACATTGTAGGTTAGGAAAGAATAGAGAAAGTTTCATTGGAAAAGTAGAAAAAAATGTTCTTGAGAATTTAGGCGGTGAATGCCGCTGTTACGTGCGACAGTTGTTTTATTGAAATCAGTATGGTGCAACGTTCAGTCGCGCCTAGGCGCAATGTCAGAATTTTATTAATTGGTGATCGCGGAGTCGGCAAGACTTCTTTGATCTTATCATTAGTTAGTGAGGAATACGCAGAGGATGTGCCCAGCAAAGCGGAAGAAATCACTATTCCGGCCGACGTTACTCCGGAACAAGTACCAACGCACATTGTAGATTACTCAGGTACTCGTCAAAAATGTTTGTACATTGTTTTTATAAACATTAGTCGATAACTGCATCAATAATGCTTCATCTGCAACTTCTGTTTTACAGCCGCTGAACAAACTGAAGATCAGTTAACTGATGAAATTCAGAAGGCACATGTAATTTGTGTTGTATATTCAGTGGTTGACGAGGATACTTTGGACAGAGCAGCTACATATTGGTTACCACTAATTCGACGATGTTCGTCAAATAATCGTTGTCCAGTTGTTCTTGTGGGAAATAAAATTGATCTTGTTGACTACTCTACTATTGAGGTTTGGCAAATTAAATTTGGAACATCGAACATTAAAAACGTCTTCTCCTATTGTTAATTTGATTTCTTTATCTTCAGGCTGTATATCCAATAATGAAAGAATTCACTGAAATAGAGAGTTGTATAGAGGTAAGTGATTTTAGCAATAAATGTTGAATAAGACGTAATAAAAAAAATTTTAATCTATATTATATTTGTTCTAGTGCTCTGCCAAAACATTACAAAATGTTTCAGAAACATTTTACTATGCACAAAAAGCTGTTTTACATCCTACTACACCCCTCTATAATTATGACACTCAGGAGGTAACATTTATTATATAGTATACGTAACATTTATGAACAACTTATTGATGCAATATAATATTTAGCTTACAGAAGAATGTAAGATTGCATTACAAAGAATTTTCAAAGTAAGTATAAATGATTGTATTCTTAGAAAAATATATTCTTTTTATATATATATGTTTTATATTTATATCATATCGTTTTATATAGATATGTGATTTAGACAATGATGGCTTGCTAGATGACACTGAATTAAATGCATTTCAACAATGGTGCTTTAATACTCCATTACAACCACAAGTATTGGAGGATGTGAAAGCTGTATTATCAAAAAATATTCAAGATGGCATTTGTTGTGGATGTGTTACTATGAAAGGTATTTTATATATTTTATTTTTTTAAAAACTTTTATTTTTTTAAATCTTTGTTATTTATAGGTTTTATGTATCTTCAGTGTTTATTTATACAAAGAGGAAGAAATGAAACTACTTGGGCAGTGTTGAGAAAATTTGGTTATGACAATGAGTTACAAATGTCCAAAGAATATATATATCCACTGTTAGTACATAATTAATCAAAGATATTTTAAATAATTATTTTATTTATTATTATATTTACTTTTGATATGTTATACAGATTAAAGGTTCCTGTTGGATGTACGACTGAATTATCACATAAAGGACAGGAATTTTTAACATTATTGTTTATGCAACATGATCGAGATCGAGACGGTGCTCTTTCTCCATCAGAAATGGAATCATTATTTTCAAGGTGTTTAATAGCACCTTGGGGAGATGAATATAAGTACACTGTACCAACTAATGAAAAAGTATGTTTTCTTTTTTTCATTCATTCTTCATTATTATTTTATAATAATAATAGATTTTTAATAATAAGATATTTTATTTACTTTTACTATTGCAATAGGGATGGATCACACTTCAAGGATACATGTGTCAATGGGCGCTATTGGCTCTCACAAACGTGCGAAAAACATTAGAATATATGGCATATTTAGGTTACAACATGTATAATAATGAGTGTCAAACAAATGCAATTCTAGTTACTCGTGAAAAAAAGTTAGATCTGGCAAAAAAACAGTCTAGTAGAAATGTGTATAGTTGTCATGTAATTGGACCGAAAAGTAGTGGAAAAACGACGTTATGTAGAACGTTTATTGACCCTAAACTTGAGGTATACGTGCTTGTTCGTATACACATATTCATACACGTATATATCACAATGTACATTTATTGATACCTAACACGTGACATGATTGCAGAAACTAACCGATGAAGTAGTCCCGCCAAGATCACATGTTACTGTAAACACGATACATGTATATGGTCAGGAAAAGACAATAATTCTGCGAGATATAAACATACTTAATGTTCAAGATGCTTTAACGCCAGCACAAATTCAGTGTGATGTGGCAGCTCTCGTTTACGATGCTAGCAATCCTAAATCATTTGAATATATTGCACGAATTTATATTGTATGTAATCCTTTCATAATTTTGTATAAAGACATTAGAACAATCATTATTTTTTATGATATTTTGCAATTACATTGACCGTCTTTTTCAGAAATATTTTGCAGACAGTAAGATCCCTGTTCTCGTAATAGCAAATAAGAGTGATCTGTCTGAAGTAAAGCAAGATTATTTATTACAACCAATAAGTTTTTGCAATAAGTACAAATTGATGCCACCACAACCGTATAGCATCTCCCGTACAATACGACGTGAAATCTTTGTTAAACTAGCAACAATGGCAGCCTTCCCGTAAGTTCAATTCCTTAAAAGTAGATTATTAAGTAGAGGTATTTTATATAAAAAATGCTCCTAAAAAATTATCATTTTAAAATGTGTCATTTGAAATTATAAATAAAATAGAATTGTGACGCATTTGTTTGATACTATCAAATATCTTTCATTTAAAATTATTTATAATTTTTGAACTATATTATTATTAAACACTAACAAAAAGATTTCATGTTTAGCCGCTTTCAAGGAGCATGGGTATTATTTTACAGAGACAGGTTGGTCTGAATTTTTGCAACACCGTAAGCATTGTAAGCTTGAGCAAATCGTGAATCACATTTCTTTTTTTATTCATATGTTAGTGCACGTTATACACAACTATATATTGTCAAATGTGCTAGGCGATTTGCTCACATTAAAGGATGTCGCATGATTAAGACTATCATAACAAGGTCTTAAATCTTTTCAGTCCTTTGAGGCGAATGGTCCACATGTTGCTTGTCAAACCCTCACCCACTCAGTGGTGGAGTTCTTTTACAAGGTTTTTGTTTGTATTATAAGTTTCTGTTAATTTCACGGAGTGCTCACGACTTACAATACGAAATGATATCGATATTTTTCTTCTGCATGAGCATGAGACATGATTAATTTTTATATATGGTTTTCTGTACTATACGCAATTTGAAAACTCAAATTTACCTATTTCAATTATGTGTGTGTTAAATTAATAAATACGACAAAATTTAAATATAAAAAGTTTGCCATTTTATCATAGGATGATATGTATGTTATTTTAAACTAATATATAGTATATATTAATTATATATTATATATTAGTTATATATTATATATATTTTATATATGTATATATAAAATTGTTTATATTGTGAAATAATATATATATATATATTTGAATTTTTTTTCATATTGGAGAATTTATAAACTTATACGTGATTCTTGTGATAAATAATATGTTTTATTTTGCAGACATATAAATCAATTTGGATTATTACAAGGAGATTCAATCGTCTGGTGGAAAGCTGGTCTTGGAATTGCAGTTGCTACTGTTGCAGGTTTTGTGGTGATGCGCGTCTTAAATACAGAAAAAAGATAGTCTACCATATTCCTTTTCTTGCACATTTAACTGCCTCTTTTGGTCGAGTATAAAATCATCTTTAAGAAATGCGTTAAGTTAATAAACAATGTTCTTAAATCATCAATTTCTTATATATCCTTGATTACATCATAACGAAGATTAGAGCTTATTTATAATTTCATTCTTTTAGAAGTACCATTTCATTTGATTGATTAATTTTGTTGTCTGTATACATTTTGACATTTCATCCACATATCATGATAAGCTTTGCATGTATCCAGATTTGCATTTCTCAAAGTGCATTCAAAGAATTTTCGTATTTCGGGAATACATAATTCTTGTGTATTTGTAGAATTACTTCTAGGGTCTGTATTGGCAGAAGACACATATCCTACATTGCCAGCACGTGTGCTTCCAATTGCTTGGCCCTAATTTGAAATGATGATTAATTTCAAAAGACAAAATAAACGAGCAATAACATTAATATGTAATACTTACTATAACAGACCCAATGGCAACTTCAGCTGCTGTACTAGCAGCAGTTTGAAAAGTAGAGGGTTGATTGTTATTTGTCCATGGTTGAGGTGATGTTTTTGTTTTAAATCTACATAGATATATATAATTCTAAGAATTAAAAGAAAAAGTATTTTTTCATGTAATTATACATTATAAATCATTTCTTCTGTTTATTTAAAATTATTATCCTAAAATATGAAATAAATGTATATGTATATCGATGCAGAGAAGAGGTACAACTGAAATGAATAACAAACATAATTGAGGAATCAAGTTTATTTCAATTTATTTCACTTGCATACATCTCTTTAATTTGTGTAAGTTGTAATTACGTAATTTATTGTAAACGCATAATCCAAATTTTTGTAAGATTTGCTACATTCATGTGATTGGATTTTCTATATTTCCTCTATTCAAATGTTTCTACAAGGTAATGTTTGTTTTTTAGTCTAAACTTATGTTTAAACTAAATCTGTAATTAAAGAACAAGTTTAGTGAAATGCAGTTGGCTCATTTATTGTAAAATAAATAAATTATATATATATATAAATATTATTTAAAACTTACTATTAGATGCTTTGCACTGACGAATGGCTTCGTTGAATCCTTCACACAATGTTAAATCAGATTGATTTTGGGCACATTCTAAGAATTGTTTGACTTCCCACGCACAGGCACCGCCAGCAGGTGCAGACATAGGTGGTGCATTTTGTGCCATTGCAGGTGCAGCTGCTGGAGCAGCAGCAGCTTCACTGGAACCTCCACTGAAGAGGCCAGTCACTGCATGTCCAATGGTATGACCAACAGCAGAACCAATTGCTACACCTCCAGCAGTGGCAGCCATTTGTCCCATGAGGGATGGTTGTTGAGGTTGAGCAACCATTGGTGTTGATGCGGGAGCATGTGCTGGAGTAGTTGGAGCTGGAGCTGGAGCTGCAGCTCGTCTAACTCTAAAATATGAATAAAATTCATGTTACTTCATGATTGCACAAGCTTGTGAAAAAATTCTAAGAACTACGTAATCTAATTACGATTAACACGATCCTATTATTATATTTGACAAGTCATTGAACATTCAAGGGCAATTTACGGGAAGTTACGAAATAATGAAAAAACGTACGAAAATGAGCAAAAAAGAAAAATACTTACGTCCTCGGTGGAGGATTTGCAACTCGTCCACGTCGTGGCATATTTTGTGCTTTTTCTTTCTGTACACTAGATTTCGTAGAAAACGTTCGCACGCTCAAAAGCTTTATCTGATACTGCAACGAAATCTTTAATGCTTTTATAAGTTACGCAAGCTAGTAGTAACTGCGCAGGCTCAGAAGTAACTTGATTTTTCCAGAAATAGAGCAGGAGGTACACTCTTAGAAAACTGACGATTTCAGTTCGTTTCGAAATTAACAAGAAATATATAGTAAATTTTAAACGAAAAATCTAAAAGACTTTCTAACAAAACATCTTATACGATTTTTATATCCATCACATCCAAAGGTTACGGTATTATTTACTTAAACTAGCTTTCTATAATATGTTATTTGAACTATGATGTTGGCTGCAATGTTTAACACGTAGTTAAAAAGTAATCATATTCATATGATTGAGACAACATATTCATATGCAAGTTAAAAATTTAAATATTAATTTAAAAAACACCAATTTTGTATTGTAAAGTATACAGATCATCTTTTATTTTTCAAAATGTTTTTATTTTGGAATAAAAGACTTTTATGAACATTCATATGAACATATTACAATTTTATGAAGTGTTATTGCACGATATGCAAAATATGTTCTGCTTACAGTTCTATAATATTTATAACTATAACTATATATTTTTATCATTGAAATACATGTACTAAAATGAATCAACAATTATTAATTTATGAAATATATATTTCTCTTAAAAAATATATATAAATTGCTTATTTCCAGAGTTATGTAAATCGGGTATTATGTAATTTGGACGATGGATATTTTTTTTTCCAATATAACACTGACCTTTTTTGTTGTACCGGTGGAGCTGAAGACGGCGAAAGTCGACCTCGTGTTTTATTCCTTTTGTTAGCTTTTCTTTTTTCAGACATAATTTTTCTTTTTAATTTATTCGAGATACATGTTACTTATCTTCAGATGCAATAACTAAAAATTATTAACTCACTTTAACGTAAGTTTTTTATAATGTACTAGAAATCAGTCATCATTATTTGTTATTATATTCCAAAGTATACAAAAAGAATTATAATTTAATGATTTATACTTGTAACATTGCTGGGTATGTTATTTTTTTTCATTTATTTGCTCATATTAGTCCTTTGAAATTGTCTGACAAAGCAATTGTATTCTACAGGAATTCTCCTAGAGTGCGCTATAATCTTGATTGTCATAATCTACATGAAAAATTCAAAATGTAGTAAAACAATTTCTTTATGGTAATTATTAAATTTACATTGCAAATCAATATTTTTGTACAATCATATAAGCTATATTGATAATTTGTATATAAATAAATAATTTATAATATTAATACTGCATAACCTAATAAGTAACTACTGAACAATGATTTGAGTAATCTTAAAGATTATTTAAATACACATTTAGCATTTGAAATGCAAATTCAAGGTCATTTTTATAATTGTTTTTACTAATTTATTTTAATAACTTTACACTGTAGTATTGACTTTTAATTTTTTTTACTTTATTCAATTTTGTAACTTTTAAATAGACTTTTAAATAGACAAGTTATTTATGGTGTTTCTAAAAATTATTTCTTGTATATATCAGTGCTGTTGCACTATCAAGTAATGTAATCTATTTTTAGTTCTCAAAAACTTTATTTACCTCTTACATTGACAGCAAACATATTTTTATTATATCTACGTCAGTATTGTGTATCTGTAACATAAATAATTATACAATTTAATACACATTTACATGTATCTCAAGGAAACTTACGACATTATAATCAGAATAACAATTAGAATATGAACGTAAATTCAATTCCAATGAAAATTTTAATCTTCAGTTATCATTCGCACAAACATTTTGCATCATCAAAAAAATGTAACACGATGTTGCAATAATATTTTACAAATACAATACAGCAATAATATTTACGAACCCTTTGATTCAGTATCAAACATTTTGTTCAAAACATTTGAAACTGTGACTTTCTCATTGAAATCGTAAGTTTCGTTGATAATTAATCTTTTTAGAAGTATCGACACACATTGTAAACAAAAGCGGGTCTTATTGTCACGCAGATAAGAAAGAGGACGAAAGAGACTCGGTAAAAATTTCAGAGAAAGAAACTATGGCAGTTTGAACGTGGAAAAGGTGTTTTGAATGGGGCACGATGATCTTGGCCAGTTTCTGCGTCGTTTCTTCCATCTGTGTTCTTCAGCGTTATCGGGTCGTTATCGTAGTGCAACACGTGTCAATATATCCGCGCGTTGGCCGCAACCGCTGAGTGCATTCACTGACACATGCGCACATTTACTGGACAAAACACTTCATAAACCGGCGGGAACACGTTACTCGTGACTCAGTGTACACGATGCCACGGATTGGCTGCGATAGACCACGTATCACACACATACGCCCTTTCCTTTCTTTAGTTTTCCATGGTGCTATCGTTACCGTTTTCGTCGTTGCGTTTTCTTGACACGCAGATCGCGCGCGTAATCTTTTAATTTCTGTTTGCTACGTGCGATACTCGGGCTCGACACAACATTCGGCTCAGCGTTCCAACAAAGAATCGCGACCGATGCATCGATACAGTAACACCCTACCCCACCGAGGTAAACGACCGTTTTCGATAAAGAGACCGAAGGAAAGAATGAGAGACTCGATGTAAAATATCCCTTAAAAAAAGGGATGACCATTCACCTAATTGTAAATGGTTCACTGAAGATATTAACGAGGATCGTCCACCAAGCAAGCGCGGTGAGTGATTGTTTTTGTTTTGATTGTTGTGAAACACGTGCGTGTCAAGTGTTGAGATTGTCGCGACAAAGCCTCCTGTCATAACTATAGCCGACGATCTTTCTGTACAGTAGAACTACGTTTATTGGAACGTGTCGGTAATAAAGAATCACTAGATCTGTTTTTTTTTTTAGTTCCAATAGTTGTGCGGAAACCTCAAGTTGAAAATGTCTGTGCGTTTAATAAATCGGTCGTATTCCAAACAGAAATATGCATATATGTATATTATATAAAAATATGTTCATATAAATATCTTATTCGATCACATAATAATGATAGAAGCTATGAAGCCATTGAAACTTACTCGTAATAAAATTTATATAATGCAAGTGCAGATAAACGGGATTCTACTGTATATGTTGATACCTTAAAAATTATTCGGAGAAAACTGATGTAATATCTGATAGTGACGATGAACATCAAGCTTATTTAACACGACAACGATAACGAGAAAAGGTGGTGATAAAAATTAGCCTCGTTGTTCCTAATTTACGCGATGCGTGAAAGAGAGAAAGAGAGAGAGAGAGAACGAAGTTAAACAAAGAGTCGATGAGAAGAAAACAGGCGCTGTGTTCTCATTCGAGCAATATCGAATTTAAATCGCACATGTCAAACAACGTGTTTGCGTCATGCGTTCGATGCTGGTAAACGGGATTTATCTTCTACGCTCAAAAATGTTTTTGAGACATCCGTATTTTATTTCTTTCTTTTTTTTTTTTTTTACTGAAGAGTTTTTTGTTTCCTTTTTTACGGTCTATTTCTTGTTTTCATTTCTTTGGAATTTCTTTGACGTAGCAGAGCACCTTTGCGTCGCAATGGCCCAAAATTATTCTTCCCGGTAACGCAGACACATGGCAATCCCGTCGCGGAATTGCGCACTTCTTTCATGGCGTTGTGCCAATTTCAAAGTTCAGGTACTCGGAGATCGGTACTGCGTATATACACAAGGTATTACTTCGTTACTGGTAATTTTCGACAAATCGTCGACTCATTAGAGGTGCAACACTGTTAAAGAAAATATATTTTCCATGAAGTCGGTTTGGAATTAAAAGGTTTTTAATTAATTTAATAAAAATAAATAAAAAGTTTTAATTAATTTAATTTACTATTCTTGGTGAAATTATTTTCCTTTACAATTTAGTTTACACGTGCTGCTCATTAGGAAAAGAAACTCAGTTTCTTTGAATTCATTCAGTTGCTAGTATGGTATGCTTGATCTTTATCATTCTTATTTGTATACTTCTGTATCTTTTTAATGCTTAGAACAGCATCAGATTTAATTCAGATTAAGTCATTTCTGTTAGATTAAAGGGGAACGGCAATCTTTTTAAAATGAGGAAAATAGTTAAACTTTCATATGTACCTTCTTTTACTTTCCTTCAACAATGAAACTTATCAATGTTGAAGTGAGACTTGTCTGCAAAAATTACGCCTTTTCTTACTCTTTTCTCTTTTGCACATGAAGTTTCTTAGAATGTTGATAATTCAAACCATCGCCTGCAAAATTATTTCATGGCATTGCAAATCCGTCACATCCTAAAAAGATTAAGCAACTGGTTATCATTATGATATGCAAAAGAACTTCTTGATAAATTAACAACACACAGCAAGTTCAATTGTACTTCGAAATTCGATAGTCAATTAAAGTGTAAAAAGAAGAATATCTTATTCTTTTAAAAGAAATAGCGCCTCCCACTCCACTAGTTGCCGTTTCATTCAATGACATTAGAATGATATTATTTCTTCCCCATCGCTATTTATTGAACCACACTAATGATCCTCGCGTTGAAATGTTGACCCAAGTCAAGTACAACAATAAACGAACAGGAAAACATGGTGAATAATTGATCAGTGGACTCGTATGCGTATCGATCAACCGTGCAGTTCCGTGGAAATTCGAAGCTCGAGATGTAAATACATGGTGGAAAATCCAGCGAGTCAGCGAAAGCGTAATGACTTCGATTCGTAGAATGATCGCTTTTCATTCTTATTCCATGTTCAAATTCAGTATAATCAAC
>CAJDYZ010005612.1:24255-35815 GCA_903986555.1 Heterotrigona itama
AAAGTCTCTATCTGTTCTGAGAAAACTCAACAACCCTTCTCGTACAATCGTTCTCGTTATTCCTGCCTCCAGGAAAGAAAAAAAGGAACCAATGGGAGCAGATTTATCAGTATCACTTTCCGAAAATTACAATAATCTGCCAGTTGCTCACCGGAGTCGTTCGGCGGAGGCAGATTCGCCGAGGAAAATTACAGGATAGCGTGACTGGCTGGACGCACTGCTAACGACAAAACAAAAGGCGATAGGATCGGGAATTTATCGATATCGCGCGCTACTATCAAGTTCGCTGCTAACTGACGACCACATTAACCATTTTGTTATTCGCGATTCTTGCTGGCCGCTTAAAATTATTAATCGGGAGCCGGCAAAATCGCGTCCCCGTGCGAAAGAAACGGGACGAGGAAGAAGAGGACGAGGAGGACGTATTTACGAAAGCGTCCCGCGTGTACCACGTGTGCGTCGTAAATCATTTGGCTGACTCCTCTAATTATAAGTATGACTATCGTCGCTATCGCGCGTAGAACGCCCGAAGCGAGACAAGCAACACGGTGAACTTGCTCGCGATAAAACCATCCTCCCAATCTTGAGGTCGTTGAGACGTTCGAGAAAAGACGAAGGAAGCAGAGGTTCGGCGGAGGGGGAAAAAAAAGGGAAGGAGTAGGTGGCGCAAAAAGGGCCGACAGATGAATTCCATGTTGCGTGGAATCGGTCGCCCGTTTACTAAGAACGAACTCGAAACGGGGGCCGTTTTTTAATTGCCTTTTTTCTTCCTCTGCCCTTTCGTTTGTTGTTCGAGAGAACTGTGTTTGCTGTTCGGTGAGCTTTTTATGTTTCGTATTATCGGGCGCCGCTGGTTGTTTCGATTTCTCGGTCGTGGAGTAAATGAAACCAGTTAGTTGAGGAAATTAGGCACAATTGGAGGCGTCTTCTTCGATATTGATACCATTACCACTCAGACTCTTTAGTGGTTATTAACATTGATGTTCTCTTTGGTAGTTTCGTAGTATACTTTAAGTGAAACTCTTTGAAACAGAAGTAAGAGATATACTCCATTTTGTGGAGATATCGATAGAGGATAGAGACTTGAGATCGTGAAATGCAATCAAGCGCGATTTTCGACGTCAGAAACGATCAGAAATTATAATACATTACCGAGGATCTCTCTATTGTGACTCGATAGTCTCGCGTCAAAGTATTCTTACGTTTCTTCATCTCTTCTCAACTTTGTAAAGCTACGACTTCTTTTATTCATAAACAGGATATATCAGTTCCCGTTGAATCGGACGAATCGGCTGTTCTCCCGATTTCTTTTTTAAACGTCACGCGATATTCCCCACAACGAAGTACCGTTTCCAAAAAGTGGAAAAACAAAGAATCTCGTTTGGATACTAAATTTCAATCACGTCGACGACATTTCGCGGGGAGGGGGTTACGATTTAATAACGAACGATGACGGGAGTCGCCGAGAGAAACGGTCCCCGATTGGGCGTAAAACTGACGTCGGCGACGAGAGACTGTCCCGGGCGGAAGCAACGCCGGCACGTTATCATTTGCGAATTTAAAAATATTTTCGATAACCGATATCGACGGGTGCATCGCGAGGCCGCTGTCCGCTGCCCGGCAGATATATCGCGCGCGCGAAAATATTACTTCTCGTACATCATACGCGAGCGCACCCCGCGGATATCGTGACCCATTATCGATATATCGCTCCGATACCTAACGCCCGAATTCTAATCGCCAGCCCCCTTCGAATCCAGTCTGTCAGCCGCGGCCATTTTGACGTCCGCTTGTTGAATTCCAAGGGACGTTTTTTATTTCTATGAATTTTGCAGAAACAAACGTACGAAATTGATTAACCTCCGAATAGTATCTTTAGAGTATAAATTGGATTTGGATTGTAGTGATTTATTTAGATTACTCAAATTTACTGAATTCTATTTTAATTTTATAACAAATTGAAAATTTCAGAGTCGAGTAATATTATACATGGTTGCGTGATACTGGTTATGGGATAATTTGACCTTTATTTCTATCGCTGTATCTAATTGTTAGAATTATTTAAAATAAATAGGAAAATTGACCCACATTGCTATCTGTAACAATGAAATTTCCCAATTGCGATAACAAATCGCACGTAATACTGGTTATTAATTCAATGATTGAAGATGACTTTATTTCAATTGCAGTACCTGGTTGTTAGAATTTAAAATAAATAGAGAGATCGACATCAGCTAGGTTATATTATCTGTAACAATGAAATTTCCAAAATGTGATAACGAATCTCGAGAGTTACGGTGCACCCAGTTCGGTATAAAATTACCTGCGAGCTTTCGTCCGTGGAATTTATGATGCGCGCCGAATTTAAGTGCACGGTAACGGTGAATTAATATCAATCGCCGAAGCGAGACAAACGTTCTCTTCCACCATTTTGACCGCAACGTCCCACGAACCGAACCGAACCGAACCGATCGATAGATACTTGTAAACGCGCCGCGAAAAGCTAAATGGGCGAGCCAGCGGCGCGTTAAAATTAATTCAAGATACAACACCCGTCAGGTGTCAGCTCGATTGCTTATCGTATACTATCTCATTCATTTACCTCGATGTTTCTTCTGCGCGGTCAACTATCGTCGAGGGGGAGACGAGCGAACCAACGATGGCGCTGCACGTTGTATATTATAAATCACGTCAGACACTCTCGGATCAACTGTCGCGCGATTTTTGCCACGATTGACTCGATTAGTCGAGCGTGAATCGCGCGTGAAATCCGACGGAGAAAAAGAGGAGAGGCAAGAAGGCGAGAACTGGACAAGAGATGAACAACGATCGTGATCACGGACCGGACGTCCGGACGGCGAGGAATTTTGCGTAGAACTGAACCAGGCAACCGATTTTCTCCCCGTCGAAATGAAGCCCTTCAGCCGTGGCGACCTTGAATCTCGCAATTTGCTTATTCAAAATGAATATTGTGTAGTGCGGCGGGCGAGCCTTTGGGTTGTCCAGGCAGTAAATCAAACTGCGAACGGATCCGTTTCGTTTCTAACCCGTTCCCCTCTCATCCATCGGTTCTCGGGAGGGGAGGGCGCGAAAGGATGAGAACCGATGCTTCGACAGGTGAAGGCGAGAAACTAATTTAAACGATCGTGGCCAAGGTGGTTCGTTCCTGTATCGTTTGTACGCGATATTGCGTCCCGACCTTTCCGCCAAGAAATTTCGCTCGTGTCACGAAACCAATTTTGCATACTTTAATTAAAACAGAAAATAGCGTGGTTGATGCGAATGTTTGCGCATCCATAAGCATTTAACCCTCAAATTTACACCGTTGGATTGTAGATAATTTGTGTTGGATTACTAATGATAAAATTCCAAGGATTCTGTCTATTTTTGTTTAAGATCCTTTATTAGGATAAAATTAAATTAAATTGATAATTCCAGAAGTACACAAGTAATTTAGAATTCTAAATTATCATGATCCCGAATGTTCAATTTTTCTTTTTATTTACCTTTTTCGTTTTATTTACCTTTATGCTCGTAGTATGGATATTAAACGCAAATTGGATTTAAATTGATTAATAATTAAATTAAAATACATAAAATATTAAAAGCATTATAATAAAAGTTACTGTAATGTTTCCCTCCGGATGGAACAAATATTTGTTTATAAAAGAGAAATAAATTACTGGTTCAACAACAAGCTATAGTTTCGAATTTGTAGTCTTCATTAATGTCGCTGCTTGTCCACTGATGGATGTATGCTCGTTTTTTTCTTTTTTCTTTTTTTTTTTTTTTTTTTAACCGTTTAATATTACTCTTTAACTTCTCGTGGCGAAGTGCAACCACTCTTGATCACATTTGTAGATACGATCATATTTCTTAATTCGTAAGCCCTGCAAACGATTGTTTGCCCTCCTCGGCTGGCGTCTCCGAGAATTTTCGCAATTTATTCGATATTAATCTTCCGTTTTCAAGACGATACCGCGACTTTTATTATGTATAATGCGAACTCGTTTGTACCTTTCCTACTCTATTATCACTGCAACTCTTCGAGTTTACTTTCGCCCGTAACTTCGCTTAAACGAAGCGATGCTCGCTTCAGAGATCGAAACCTGGCAGTTTCGTCTGCACTCGTCGTATTATTTAGAACAGAGAGGCATGTTATCAGCCGAAGTAGATGCGATTACAAAATTCTACGGTAAACACTTTAATGTCAGTGTTTCGTAACACGCGGGCAAACTCTCGAGGCATCAGCCTCTTTTAGACCTGACCAACCGTCTCTTAATCTGTCCGGCCAAAGTTCAGATAAATCTACTATCTATCCTCTCGAGAAAGTTGCCTCTCCAAGATCAACAACGTGACGTTGTAACAATCGTTAAAAAATTTTATTCGTTTGAATTTTCTTTGACTTCGTATTCGAACAATTGAATTAAGTCGAACATAGTTACTTAATCGAACTATTTGCACAGTCCTAAATTCTTTGGAATTTTCCAGTTGGCAAACTTCGCTCGTAAAATCTTCCGGAAGTCGCAGCTCGTCTGTCCATTGTCAACGGTGGCCAGACTGTCGTCACGTATCCAAAACATTCTCCATTCAAAGCTCTGTCCGTAAAACCACGTCACATGTTCGAATAGATATTCCAGATATTCCCTTATAGTTCATTCCTCTGTCGCTCTGTCAAAAGTATCGCTTTACCCTCCACACCCAAGACGAATTTTCAGACCGTACACGACCTTGCATCTCGCAGCATGCACGCGCTGAGCTCAGGTTGAGCGTTAGGCCAAGCCTTTAACGAGTCGTGGCCTCGTAATAAATCACAAAACGAAAATCGGACGTGTAGTTTGACGGACGTTCGTTCGGCCGTGGTAACGATAGAGGTGACCTCGCTGCGCTTGCCGCCGATTTCACAAGTAGGTGTCCACCAGGTATACATCGCTCGGTTTTGCATAACTTCTGGGCCAACCCCTTGTAACCGAGAAAAGAAAAAAAGGAAGAAACCCTTCTCAAGCTTCTGTCTGTCAGAATGCAGAGCAGTATTCGTTTGTTCCGATGCAGCCTCGGACAACGGACGGAAGAAAAGGGAAAGGGCGAAAGCGTAAACAGCGCTGTTTCAGGTTCCCGCACGGCACCCTGCGGTCGTCGTAAAACTCGATCGCGCGATTCGCTCTGCTTCAGTTACGATGAATGCGGGCCACCCTCGGAAGTCTTTGCGGATTCCACCGGGAAGAAGGTCGAAAAGAAGGTCTGCGGATGTGGCGCGCACGACGGAATTTCACGTGAAATCTCGGGCTTTCCGTTCCTCCCTGAATCGTCGCCGACGAGCCCCTCGTTTTCCGCGACGATTCGCCGGTAATCGGTCATTGCCGGTCGGCTAACCACCGATGCATCAAATCTTCTTGCCTTTGCTTTTATTCTCTCGAGATTGTTGCCACGAGCGTACGGCGATGGCGAGGATTTACGTTTCTAACATGACTAACGGGATTAATTAGTTGGTCACTCGATGAAACTTTAACCTGGAACACTCTTAATTTTGAGATTTTGATTTTATTTTTTGTAGATAGTGACGAAACGATGATCAGTCAAGGTCTAAAGAAGAAAAGTATGTTTTCTTAGAAAAATTTGGATAGAGAAGAGAATGTAGATTGAAAACTTTTGTATAGATGTTCGTCTGTTTTGAAGTGCGTCCATACGAAACTGAAGCGAGTATTTCGCGAAGGTAACGAGCGATATAACAAGCAGGGAAATTACAGCGTCGAGGCGCGTAATTATTATAACAACTTCCTCGCAATTTTCCTCGTGATACCTTCGTGATCTCACGTTCCGAAACGAGTTCTCAACACATTTTTAATTCGATCCATCTCCTGCGTTTAAAAAATTCCTCTTTCTATAGATCCCATAGATTACGCTGTTGCTTGTGATATGTCAATTATAGTCTTGCATTTCTTGCTCGTAGATCAGTAGATCTCAGTTTTTCGCAATCAATTTCGCTTTATTACAATGTATTACGTACAAAGAAAACAGCTTTATTCCGAGATAAACGAAGCAATACGTCTCAAGATCATTTCATCGGTCAAAAGGACGTTATAATTTTTTATTATATTATTGAGATTTATTGTGTTATAGGATCTTTACAACGTATTAAAATTCTTCTTTTCTTTCTTCGATCTTTTCATAATAATTTTACAAGTAGGCTATTTGTATGGGATCGAAACATGTCGAAAGATCGACATTATCTCCAAGCTAGTCTCTATAAATATTTTTTAACGCAACGTCTCTAATCTTCAATTTATAAAAATTATACTTATAAATATTTATTTAAATCACGCTTAATTCACTCGAATTCGACTGTATTATAGTCTACGCTGCCACGTCGCTGAATTCAGTCCGAATTATAATCAAAAACATCAAAAGGCATCGTCGCATTGAAAAGGATCGTTACAATTACGAAATAGCTATGTAACGAGAGGAGAAAAGTTGTCAGGGAGCGAGTCGATGGGAGCGGCGGGAGGAAGCGTCCAATTGACGGGCAGACGTTGAAGCGTGTCCGGAAAAAGCGGATCGTCCAGTTCGTGATCGGTCTCCGCGTGCGTGGGGCCTGATGAAAAAAAATTGCGTGGCCAGGTTGGTGGAAAAGTTACCGTGTTCTCGGTAGACAGACGATTTTCGCGCTGTTGCCAGCGACGCCTCCGGCTTAATTCGCGAAGACACGCGAAACCGCGCGCTAGACGATGCATAATTCCCGCGGCTCGCTGAATATGTACATTTTTATCAAGAGTAGCCGCGAGAGCGGACCCGGCTTGAAAACTTCGGCGACGTTCTGACGGCCGGGGGAGATCAACGAGCGCGCCAACGCTGCTTATTTAACTCTGCTGTGGTTCTTGAATTTTTGTACCTGAATTATATATTCTCGTTTCGACAAGTAAATAGCCAGAAAAGATAAAGTGCACTCAGACTCTTCAGGAGGATTATATATATATTCTAACCTACGTTAGGTTAGATTAAAATATATATCAACATCCAGAATTCAAAATATTAGGATCTAGAAGAATTACACAACACAAGGCAAGCGTACTGCAGGTCGTGGTTTCCATCGGGCATTGAAACACAAAGACTGTGGGAATCATCAATCAAATCGAATCAATGATCCCTTTGTAGAGGCCGATTTGGCTACTTATTCATTTATCATTATTAGAGGCACGGCGCGCGTTGCGTCTGCTGCGAAACCTCCCACCTTCTGTCTCGAACGATTTACCTTCATTCATCACCACGCTAACTCGTACAAATTGTTTTATTCACCTTATCAGCCATTACGATTCGCGTCTGCGAAGATGAATTTTGACGTGTAACCCACCATCGGCGGCCGGGGCCACCGGTCATAATTCAAAAACTAGATCGTTACCTGTCATCGGGTTCAACCTCGACGTCCACTTAGGGCTTTTTCTGCCACTGTTTAGGTCATGGCAATTTTCTACATGAACATTATAGTTGAAATATAACGTTGATACGTTATCTATATATTCAATCCGATAGTTCGCGGATAAAATTAAGATTAAAATTATCCTAAAAGCATTGAAGCGTTACTAAGCGTCAAAGTATTAATATTAGAATTACCAACAACTAAAATTGATATTCAAGGAATAGAAAAATTTTTATGTATTTTATATAATAAGTAACGCGAGCTTTTATTCATATTCATTTTACAAAAAAATTATATAAACGTAAAAAGAAATACAAATACCTTGCAAATCTATAAAATTTCTATGAGAAATCACGTAAATTGCTAGTTCCGCTGTTAATATTTGTTTGTCCGTAAACTAGAAGATACGCAATCCAGCCTGGCTTCACTAGCCATTCTTCATTGACGTACGTATTCATACGTCATATAAAACCTCAATTTGAATGAATGAGTACATTTATCTGACATCGTGAAGGGGGACGTGTCATCGTGCCGTCTCGTGCCAAAAGGTTGCCATCGTGCAATTGGTAACACGAATCGCGACAGGTAATCATCCCTTATCGAGCTTCGTAATCTGCGCCATTTAGAAACCGGTAGTCAAGCGCGGATCGTTAGATTCGTGGCCCGTTATTTTCACGCCGATAACGGCGACTCGTCCGCCATTTTGATACGATTCACCTGTCGCGGTGGCGAGACAAGGCATTCTGGATAATTCATTCTCGAGAGATGAAATGGTCCGAGGCGCTGTTAAAAGCTGCGTTCACCCTAATTAATTCGTCCGGGGTAGAATAAATTTTCACGTGCGACGAATCGGTAATTAGCGTCAATTTTCGCGATGAGTAACGCGAGCCACGTTGATTTTTCTCCCACTGTAAACAAGACGGAACGTAAATCATCGGGCATTTAGCGCTCTGCTAGAAATTAATGCAGCTCCGCCGATTCTAGCCTGACCAGAGACGCGATCGGAGTCTGTTTAAACAGTTCGATCGAACTAAATATCCTGTCGACGCGCGATATTTTTCGTCCGGTCTTGTTTGGCCGACGGATTATTTTCGTTTGTTCAAACACGTCACGGATCGGCTCGTTTTTATCAAGCAAACAATTGCGTTTGCCCCGCTTGAAAGACACACGCGAGTTTCGGGGGGGGGGGATGTATATTCGAGTCTCGATGTAGAATTTCACGCTCCGAATAACGAATGTACTCCATAAATAAATTTTTGCCCCGTGCCCGATTGGTATTAACAGGTTATGGTTGACGCTCGATTATCCTGCGGCTCCGATAGAATTAGGATTATGAATCATCGGCACGCTTCTATTCTATTTTTCGTTTTCTCGTGATGTTTTGCAATACGTTTAACTACATAATTCGAATCATTTAATTGACTTATGGTAACTTCGAATTAAAATTCTATCGCAGAATAATTTATAGTCCGAACAAACAATTATTAACATTTCCTTTATTTTCACGTTTTCTGCAAGCAGGTCTAAGCTCTGTTATTTCAATAAATATTTTTGTTCATTTACATCAATATTCGAAATGTACATTAATAACCAAATTTCTCGTTTGTGAATTTTCCACGGTGCAATTTTCTTCTCTTTCCTTTGAAGAATTCGTAGAACAATTCGCAATCTACGGCCCCCAAGAGAGAAAACACGACGCCTGCGAAGGAGAACTGTGTCAAAGGTGGTGACAAGAAACGCAAAAGAAACGGAGAAAAAATGAACGTCTCGAAGAATGGCTCGGAATGACGGACCGGGAGAAGATCAGAGGGTTTTCGTGGCAGAGTGATTGGTGGCAGCCGTTAGTTTAATCATCGCGCATTAGCCGAACTACCCCTTAGCCGGAGGCCTCGCCCACTTTCACCCTCGAATCCCGCGTTATTCGTTCTGTTCGGCCACCTCTGTCAGCTTTGTTCCGTCCTCATTTGTTTTATTCAGTGTTCGCGATATACGCCGCTGTTTGTCACTTACCATTCTTCCCGCGTTTCCGGGCGTCCGCTTCGACCAATCCTATCCCTTGTCCGTCATTTCCGTATTTTCAAATACCATCGGCTTCGAACGCGTTCCATTTTCGACAAATTTTTTACTTTTCCTCTTTTCTTCTGAAGAAGATTCGAAAGAACAATTTTGTGCAACGTTTCGATAGCAACGGGAAACATGGAGTACTCTGCTGATATTTAATTTAGCTCATTACAGTTTATTTTATAATTATTAAACGAAGATGAACGTCTGGGAAAGATTTCTTTCTTTGTTTTATGTAAATTCTAAATCCTTATAAAATATAAATGAAGAGATACAACGGGATTTGTTTATTAAAGAATTAATGTTACGAATTCGTGTATTTTTCTATATTACTTGCATTCTCTGTATTTCGCATCTTCACATTTCCCACAAATGATAGTCTAGTGATGATCGTTCGTAACAATTTTATAAAGCAATAGTAACACGTGAATACAAATAAATAACTTGGATACGTGAAATATTTGGATGAGTAAGAACCGACCTACTCTTCGATATTCAAGAATTAATACCGCAAACAGATTCGGTATTTGAATGATTTAGAAAAGGGACCCGACACAGCGAATCTCTCTTGGCTCTCCTTGCCAAGAGATATTTCATCCCTTTTGTTCCCGGTATCGTCTTTGACTTGTCGACAACGAAAACCTATAAAGCTCATAAAACGTTTTGCTTTTCTTTCCGAGGTAGGCGAGATGGCGAGAGGAGGAACTGTTGTTCGTGGTGGGCGAAGTTAAAGCAGTATTTCCAGGTCTCGTCGTCCTGGTTTTTGCTCGACGCGCGGTTAAGTGTGTCACAGCGGAATCTTCGTCGGGACGCGTTTCCCGCGTTTTCGAATTTACGAGGTAGAACGTCGCGTATGAAAAGAAATCGAAGAGAAGAACCAAGAAAGAAGGTCGGCCAGCAAGAACAATGATGAATGTGACGAACTTCGGGATTTGTTGAAGGGAAGTTCGGCGGAAAAGTTTCACAGCGGTTACGCCTGCGATGCGATACTTTTTACCCCCTTTTTTTTATCTACCGCGTAATTATCGTGAAAAATAAAGCGAAACATCAGTAGTTTCAAGTAGTGCTCTAACATTTAGAACTCGTTACGATTCTTCGGACATCTTGGAGACTTCAGATTTTATTCAACTTCACGAATTAGTTTAGAATTGGCCATTAATCCCTAGAATCTTTTCACAGAAATTTCATAAGTTTATAATTTTTAGAGATTTTTATAATTTGCAAAGATTTGAATCTCGTTCGTCCGAGAAATCGTCTTTCATGATTTGTGTTCTTGTACCGATTAATTCCGTGCGTCTTTCAATTCGCGACCCTCGATATCTTTCTTTCGCGTGCGAACCCTTGTCCATTTCGTCGGCCATTTGTAAATGGTCCGGATGTTCCGTTTGAATTATTATGTTGCCCTTTTAGATCGCCTCGGTCATACGATCTTCATTAGTAGCTGACAGCCTCTGGACATTGATCTTCGAAGGGTACGAATCAGAGATGCAGCAGATCTATTATTATTTTAACTGAGAATATCTTTTTTTGTTCTTGAGAATAGAGATACAATTTTAACCCTTTCAATGCCGACAAAAGAAATAATCTTAAGCAAAAAATATCAAAAAAATTTAGTCTTAAATGACACTTAAAAAAATCGCAAAAGAAACTTTGAGAAATTTTATTATTAAAGAATAATAATTTTATGACTAGATATTTTGCAAGTACAACTAAACTAATTCTAACTGACTATATCGTTGCTCGATACCAAAAAAGTTAAACGGAAATTGCTAACAACCCACGCTTAAATATTCCGTGTTCTTTAAATTCATATCTCTAATTCAACTCTACAGTCCCGATAAAGACCTTCTCCCGCGGAAGGATGATCTTCGTAGTGCCGAAGAACCACAATTCACGGTGTAAATATCTTTAATGCTCGCCGACCAAACGATCCTCGCTCTAACGTCCGTGCAACGAAACACCGGGCGTCGTTTTTCCCCGGTAACAACGACGCCGAGAGAGCTTTTCAAGCGAGACGAAAGAACGAACGACGAGTGCGGAAAAAACGCGGAAAAAGAAGAGCTGGAAGACGTAAGAGGGGGGGGG
>CAJDYZ010005613.1:3017-17600 GCA_903986555.1 Heterotrigona itama
AGATGATGGTCCGAACGTACAGAAATAGGATTTAGCTGATTTATAGAAAAACAAACCGTCGTACGAGAATGTTCTGAAGAATACATTAATTATTTATCCTATATATAATATGTAAATATGTATTAATTTGGTAGAATAAAATTGATTAAATTAATGAACATAGAATATAGAGCATAATTAAATACAATGTTTTTTTTCGCACGGACAATACAGTTATAACAAAGTATTACACAACTACAGAAATTATTATAAACACATGATTTAATTATTAACATTAATTGTATACTTACAGTATATGTATATAACAACTAAGCATTAAATTGATTTGAAACATAAATTTCATAATAGCCGGAATTAATTGGTGTGAGTATACATGTAATTATAGATTTTCAGATTACTCTGGAATTTTATCATCAGCATAATAGTTGTATTTATACAAACGTAAAATGTATTTTCTATACTAAAAATGTTTAAACATTTTTGTAAACAACTGTATGTATGTATATCGAAATAAAACATGCATTGTATTTACTTCTAACCAATAAAGGATTGAATTAAATATTTATAATAACTTTTTTAAAAAATGCTCACTGTTTTAAATTGCAGACATAATCGGCAATGCAGATATAAATCTAAGAACATGAAAATTTTACCTGAAAATTTGTGAATGAACTCCTTTTTCCTTGTCTCCCGCCAAAAAATTTCTACACTATGTAAATACAGCACAGATGAGATATGAAATAAACATGACATCCGATGTTAAGGGACATTTTCGTGTCACATCCTACCATACCGATTCAGGCAGGTTTTACACCGCAGCGCTACTAGTAACACAGCGAGGTAATATACCTCGTCGGTGACCTAGGACACGAAAAAGCATTGAATGTCTGGTCTATGCAAGTTAGTCAATGATATGGATCACAGATAAAATACGTCTGAAATCAAGTCTCATAAGATCTCATGTCTTTTGTATACTCATACACGAGGTATACTTCGTCTGTGATAGAGAATGACACAGAGAATTAGTCAATAACACAACCTCCAATTTTTTATACAATTGGTACTTCAAAACATGTGATACCAAATTTCATAAAGTGATATATCTATCCTATATTTAGTCAATGAACTGATTAAAAATTAATTTCAAAATTTATTTTTATAATTACAACATATTACTACATGTTCGTATATTCTTTACAGGAAAATTAAATAAAACACAACATAATCAATTGTTCATTTTAAATAATTTATTTAAGAATTTGCTATTACAATAACGTTAGATAATTGGCATATACCTTGTCAACATGATGTTTTGTTAGTTTTATTGAGGTATTCTATTTCTAAGATATGCTAGGATTTCTTCTGTAGACTTTGCCAGAATTGCTTGCCTGGGTTGTTTAAAACAGTTTCCAGATAAAGATAAATTCCTACAAAGGTTTAATGTTATAACATTTAATAAATATAACTGAGTCATCGTAATTTACCTTAAGTTTTTCAAAGTACCAAGTTCTGGTGGTACAAGACCAATATTATTATTGGCAAGATTTAATATTGCAAGTTTTTGTAATTTTTGTAAAGCTGGTACATCAATATCAGTAATTAAATTATCATTTGCTATCAATATTTCTAAGGAATTTATGTCATAAACAGAATCTGGTATTTCTTTAAACCTATATAATGTATCAATAAGTTTTAATGAAATCTAATTTTCTATATATATGTATAAGTCATATTGTATAAGTATATTATAATTTTGACGTTTATAATGTGAACACATATTATATAAATATTAATAAAAATTATGATGTAATAACATAATTCGTGCAATATATATAATATATATATATATATATATATAATAATATATATTACTTATAAATATATATTTCTATATATAGTGCAATACCTGTTAAATGAAATGTTAAGTTCTTGTAAATATTTAAGCAAGCCAAGATTAGAAGGAAGTGATTGTAAAAGATTTTTACTTAAATCCAAAATCTGTAGATACTTGTATTTTTCACCAATCCATTCTGGTATATGTATTAGTTGATTAGATGTCAATTTTAAATCAGCAATTCTTTCAATTATAGATAATTCATCAGGTAAAACAGATAGCTTATTTCTACTTAAATCCACTGTACCTACATCAGCTTTACATGCATTTTTCAATACTTCTTGTGATAATTCAGTAAGATTTTGTCCAGCCAAACTGAGCAATTTTGTACTCTGCATTGTATATCTAATATATAGTAAATTATTTACCATTAATAATTATCAACTTAATTAAATCAAATATTAATTTTATGTATATACCTATCTGGATAAATATTTGTACTAGCATCTGATACCACATATTCTTTTACATCCGTATTTGTACTTTTAATACCCTGTCGTATATGCTTCAAAATTCGCACTGTACCGCATCGTATTATATCAGTTCTAACATTTTTTATATCATTTCCATCAATCACAAATTGTTTTAAATTAGGCATTAGACCAATATATTTTGGTATTCTACAGAACACAAAGAATATTATTTTGAAAATATTTCGTTAAAACAAAATAATAATATATATAAAATAACATACAGAGTTAATTTGTTGTGTGATAAATCAAAAATTTCTAGATACACCAGTTTTATTATTTCTTCTGGTATTATTTCAATTTGATTATTTCTTAATGTTAATATTTTTAATTGTCCTACACCTTCTAAATAAGACATATCAATTTCCTATAAATTATGCAAAATAAATATTAAAATTATCATATATAAAATTTTGTTATATACAATATTAAACAAAAAAAAAATTAACAAAAATTAAAACAATATATAACTTTGAAATAAATATATTAAATTCATAAAAAATTTTTTGTCTGTATATAACAGAAATCTGTAATGTATATATATAAAACTCTATTTATTTCTTTGTAAATAATCACTATATATGCTTAGACTAGCATAATAGTACGTACAGTAATGTTATTATCAGCCAAGTGTAGTATTCTTAATAGTGTACAACCAGACATATCAGGAAATGTTGTTAATTTGTTTGATTGCAATATCACTGTTTCTATTTTCCTTAATTCACCCAGAGGTGGCAACATTTCCAATTGATTATAACTTGCATTTAACTTTTGTAATGCTATTTCCAAAAAATATGTGTTCTTTTTATTAAATTTTTGTCATACAGGAAGAAACAGTGCAAACTGTTTTTCTTTTAATGTTATATTAACATATTGTAAAGAAATTAAATTAAATAACTTATATAAATATACACATTATTGTAAATCGTACCTCTCATATTTGTTAAATCAGGTGGTAATTCTCTTAACATATTATGACTTAAATCCAAGGAAAGTAATCGTACTAAATATCCCATTCCAATCGGTAACTCAATTAAATTGTTATATGATAAATCCTAAACAAATACAACATTTTAGATTCTAAAATTTAGTACATCAAGTAAATAAAATTATCTTAAAAATAATTTATTTATTATACTAGATTGGTCAACATTATGAAGTCACCAACTGCAGGATCAAGCTCCTTTATACTATTATTTTTTAAGTTTAGTTCATGCAGTTCATTTAGCTTATAAAATTCACTTGGCAAATTTTCCAGCTTATTATTTGATAAATTTAATATATTTAATTTTTTTAAATTTCCCATTTCAGCAGGCAATTCTTCCAACAAATTATTATGTAACTATGAAAATTATAAAAATTCAGTATATAATATTTTATGCGCAATTTCTTTGCATATAAAACTGTTATATTTACATGTAACACAGTCAACTCTGATAAATTTTCTATTTGTGGTTCGATTGTCTTTAAACTGTTATGACTTAAATCCAATATCTTAAGAGGCTCTTGCTCCCACCATTTTTCATTTTCATTTACATAATCAAGTTCAAAATGTAAATTTCTCACTTCTTCTTCAGTTAAATCATTTATATTCCATATTCTATCAGGTACTAAAATAGGTTTTATTGATCATAATATGACTCATTAATACATAATTAATATATATTTCTATATATAATTATATATGAAATATGATACTTTTATAAAAATTACTTACCTTATATAATTTGGCATGATACTGTAAATATTGCTTGTTCTATTGCATTATTCACAATCTAACATGCAAAGCTATTTATATATCAAAATAAACAAGTAGTTTCACGATTACAATAAAATTCAATTGTGATATGTGTTCTATTTGTTTTATGATTCAGACATCATGCGTTTCGTAAATGGGTGCAAAAATAAAGAAAATTAAAAAATGCAATCATTTTTATTTTGACAAAGTTAAGAAATGAAATGCAACTAAAAAGCATTAAGCTAATAAGTATACATTTATCACTAATATAATGCTTTTTTTATGATGTACATCTATGTATTTGATAAAATATATATCTTTTATGAAAACAATATTTTATATGTAACAAGTATACAATTTACTTCGTATCATTACGTCAAAAAAAATAATATAAATGATAAATTATATTGCACATAATATTGATATGATGAATAAACAGACGTGCACGTAGCTTATTTATGATTGCAACTGATATCAAATGGAATCGAATAACATTTATATATATCATTTTTAAATAATAATGGATACCCATAAATAATCCTCTCGATGAGAGGTTTAAATTTCCACTTTTTCTCGCCGATATAATAATGATTTCCGATAGTTCAGCATTATCGTCATTTTTCGTCCGTTTTTTAAACACTGCTAAATGATTAGCTTTTTTCTTTATGCCACTCATCTTGCATTCATTACGTACATTGTTTACAGATTGATATCCTCGATACGGGATGACTTAATGATGAATGTTCTCCCACTTTGTATGACAATGCATGTAATAATTGCACATATATATGTATATAGCGACAGAATTGCCAATATTACATACAGGTTCACTTTATCTAACTAGATCTATTATGCTTATTGTTTTATTGTTTGTTTTATATAATAAGAATAAATTAGAAATAAATACAATTATTTTAATTATTTCACACTGTAAAAATTTAATTCATTCCAAGTATACAACTATTTTATAACTATTTGCATAAACAAAAATGAATAAACATTAATGATTGAAATAATGAATGAAACAAGTACCATTATCGAATTATGAAAAAAATTAGAGTCATGGTACTAGTTGCATTTATAGGAATTTTGCAATGTAATGTTGCTACTAGAATAATATCATATGGGGGCGGAATCGGCGGTTTCGATCCATTTATGTGGAAGTGTGGAAGCTAATCTAAAGTCGAAATACTTATTAAAAATTATTAACAGAATTTATTAACAGAAAAATATTTAAATAACCACAATAACAATTTAGATAATATAAAAATCCAAATTATTTCGAGTTTAATGTGAACACATTTTAAAACTGTAATTTCAAAATATACACGATGAAACACTAAAATTTTTTAAATTATCGTTGTCATTACCTTTGATAGTAGCATATTTATTTTTAAATATTTTATTATTTAATAGACTATTAATTATTTATCAATATGAGTGCGAATTCATTGAATTCTGTTATGTTAAAAAAGTGTATCTTTTTATTTATATTTATGCTAAGTCAAGTTAACAGTGAACAAGATCATGTGCATACTATACAGTATACTAAGGATAATTTTTCAACAGAAATTCAGAAGAAAAATCATTTTATCATGTTTTATGCCCCTTGGTAAATACTTAATTTTTTATTTTATTTTTTAAAGGAAGAAAAAATTTGTATACGTTTGTAAATTTCTAGGAATAATATTATTGATATATAATCTTTATATTAAACACTGCTAAATGAAACTATTTATTTTTCTCAGGTGTGGTCATTGTCAGAGATTGGAACCTACTTGGGAGCAATTAGCTGAAATGTCGAACGTGGAGGATAACAATATAAAAATTGCTAAAGTAGATTGTACTACAGATAGTAGTTTATGCACAGAGCATGATGTTACCGGTTATCCTACGTATGTGTAACATGAATTTATTAAGCAACATGTTTGTGACAATATGTATAAGCATATAATTATAAGGAAAAGTAAGCTTTAGGATTTTTAATATTACAGATTAAAGTTTTTTAAAGCTGGAGAAATCAAAGGCACTAAATTCAGAGGAACAAGAGATTTACCATCTTTAATGTCATTTCTTAGTAATCAATTGGGTACTTCCTTAGAGGTAATTGTGAAAACCACTTTATGTACTAAGTTATAACAGATAATTCAATTTATTGAAATGTTTTTTTAAATTTTCTAAATTAGAGTGAAAATGAGGCACCATCACCTCCTGAAGCAGTAAATGGTTTATTAGAATTAACAGAGGACACTTTTGATAAGCATGTATCTACTGGCTATCATTTTGTAAAATTTTATGCACCATGGTGTGGTCACTGCCAAAAATTAGCTCCTATTTGGGAAGAATTAGCTAATAGTTTACGTAATGACAATTATGTGAGTATTTCTAAAGTAGATTGTACACTGCATCGTAGTGTTTGTGGACAATTTGATGTAAAAGGATATCCAACATTACTTTGGATTGAAGATGGAAAGAAGGTAAAATTTAAATACTATTTGTATTGTTTTTCCATCATTTTAATATTTGATATATGTGATTATATAGGTGGATAAATATGTTGGCCAACGTACTCATGAAGATCTTAAAGCTTATGTATCAAAAATGCTTGAGAAAGAAAATGACCAAGTTAACGTTAAGACTGATAATTTAGATAATACAGCTCATGCTATACTTAGTTTAACTGGTGAAAGCTTCAAACATGGTATTGAAAAAGGGATTTCGTTTGTTAAGTTTTTCGCACCTTGGTGTGGGCATTGTAAACGTTTAGCGCCTATTTGGAAAGATCTCGGGAAAAAATTCTTAACAAACGATAATGTGAATATAGTAAAAGTAGACTGTACTCTTGGTGTAAGTAAAGAATTGTGCAATGAACAAGAAGTAGATGGTTTTCCAACTCTATATTTATACCGTGACGGACTTAAAGTTTCTGAATACAATGGTGCTCGAAATTTAGATGATCTTTATGAATTTATAATGAATTATATACAACATAATGATCAGCATGACGAATTGTGATTATATATTTCTTTTGTAACTAATTTAATTAGTTAAAGCAATATCATTAACTTAAACTGATTTTATATATAAATATATAATATTTAATTTAATTTAACATAAATGTACGATTTAACATATATTTATTGTAAGCATAAAAACCCCTTAGAGGTATTTGGTATTCAAACCATAAATTTTTCATTTTTATATAAAATATTAAAACAAAAATGTTACAAAATTATTATATTTTTGCGTGAACTAATCGTGTACTTCCAAAATATATTTATGAAGTTACTCATGTATGAAATTACTCATGTGCTTTTATCAAGCCCTTTAAAATCTTTAAAATATAAAGTTTATGATTAAATAGTTGTAGGGTAAAATGAGCGCAACAATTGTCCACGTTGTTTATCTATGTACAGTGTTTTACGTTTTACGACTATTTCATGTTCAAGATCGCTTCTTGCTTTCACCAAACCTGCTTGAGTTTCTTCAGCTCGTTTTAATTCTGCTAACATAGCCGATGTGCGTTCATTAAGTAATTTTATTTCTTCCACTAGGCTAAATAATACATTAAGAAAGTTATAAGTCAATTATCTAATGATTATCTAACTGTATCTGTTATTTTTTTAAATATCTAATCGTACAACTAGATAGTAGTTCATTGATAAAATACTTACGCAAATTGGGAAGTGTCACGACAACTTTCTACATTACGGCGTTGCAACCTGTTTGCTAATCGTGTTTGTGCTACTTTCATTACGCAATCTAGTCCTCTTGTTGAATGACGGAGCTCTTCTATTGATTTTTCAGTATTTGCAAGTTCATGTAAACACTAGAAAAATATTCATATAACACATATAATGCAATTGTGTTTAAAGAGTTACTGAGTTTTTTACACGAAGTAATTACACGAACGTAATTACACGAACTTACACGAAGTAATTCTTTTTCCAATTGTATACAGACATCCTCTGTAAGTTTAATCTTTTGATTTAAAATGAGATCTACGCGAGTCGCTTGATCTCGAAGATCTTTAGTAGAATTTTTATATATAGAATCTAAAGTGGATCTTAAATTTGCAGATCTTTGTTTTGCTGCTTCTGCATCAGTTAAACTTTCTCGTGTGTAATGTTCATAGCTTGAAGGTGTTGATTGTCTAATGAAGAAAATTAATATAAATTTTAAGATCTACTTTAAATGAGTACCAAATTAAAAAAATTCATTTGATACATACTCTGCAGGAAATCTTGTAGCTCCAAGTCTCCATAAAATGATGGGAGAATCATTTTTTAATTTTATATTGTGGGAATCAATATCATAAGCATCAGTTTTATCAGTCCAATCCACTTCCATTCTTATTTTTGCAGCTTTTAATTCAGTTAATTGCATTTCTATCTGTTCCCGAGTTCTACCAAGTAAATCGCGTATCTCCGAGCAAAGTGCTACTTCCTGTAATAATTGATAGGTATTGCTAATATATATATTTCACTATACATATTACGTTATATTATTAATGATGTTAACTTTGGTAAGTTCTTCTTCTACTTCATCCCTAATAAGATCAGATTCTAATCGTTTTGATCGTAATTGTAAGAATTCGCCAGCAATCGATTCTGGAACTGTAAGCACCGACAAAGAATGCTTTATTCTTCGATGTTCAGCTTGCAATAATTCTATTTCATTCGTGATCTCAAGTATTAAATGTTCTAGTTCAATTTTCCAACGATATACTTCGCTTGCACGATTTTTTAAATGATCTGTTGTTTCGAATTGCATCTTATCCGCTTCTCTATACGATTTTTCAACACATCGTTTTGCATTATTTACAGCAAGCCTAAAATAATATGTTGTTTTATTATTATTTGAATTAAAGAAGTAAGAAATTATATTAATATAGAAATTTCTTTACATACTGCGCTTCTCGAATCTTTTCATCTGATTGTTTAAAAAATTTCTGATTATGAGCCCTCCACTGAGGTGCCCCAAAACTAGTTATGGAATATCGATCAACAACTGGTCTAATGCCGGTTAAACCATCTTGAAGTGTAAAATTAACACGACCGGTTGCCCATGGACCAATTGCATCCATTTGTCCTTCTGGTTGTGCTGGAAGTTCATCTCCTGGTTGAGGAAAATACGGAGGGGATCCTTCAATTTTTTGAGTATAATTTATCTTGGGACAAGGCTATATAAGTTTGTTAAAAAAAAAATATTCAGAAACATATTTAAAATTAATTCTAAAATTAATTAAATTAAAATCTCTTTTTTTCTTGATTCATCTAAATAACATGAAAGTTATATAAGTTGTTATTTTAAACTAAAATTTACCGTGTTCTGGGTTTCGACCAATTTAGTAGACTCTTGTTCAGTATTCATGTTGAATATTTACCTAATAAATCAATGCTAAATTTGTTAGTATTTTAGATATAATAATTGTAATATTTTTATGGTTCTCAAAATTATATCAGAACAAATTTTTATAGTTTATTACGAATGATTTTTATAACTGTTTGTATCACATTAACTCTTATTAATATACGTACGTATGTACAGAGAAGTGTACAAAATATATCGATTTAATAATTCACACCAACGAGACTGTTTTTATATTTAATAATTAAATGGTAACTATTAATATAAAATATAAATATAAAATAAGCTACTAATGATTTAGTTTGGATTATTAAAAATATAATATAAATGAATAATTGTTTCTATATTTATATTATAAGTCTTTGTAAAGTGTAAATTTTTATAAACCATAGTAATATTTTTTAAATATCAATTTAGTAATTTATTGAATTCAATAACAGAATTATGCTGTTTTATACAATATATGTATTTATGTATGTGTATTATTTTATTTCTATGGGAATTTAACTATGCATGTAATTTAATTGAATATCTACAGATTTATCTCATACGAATGAATACGACATTATGAGATACGAATGAATCACATGATTCACACGTCTTACATTGCCAAATAAACTGATTATTTCAGCCAAGTAAGTTATTATTTAATTAATTTTTTTTTAAATTAATTTAAATATTAAAATTAATTAAATTTAATTAATTAATTAATTTTTGTTAAAAAATTCAAATTTTGATAGATTTTGTGTAACTGTAAATAACATTTATTATAAAAAATATTTTCGTTTATTATGAGTATCTTTATATATGCAGTTAGTTGACTTTAAATAAAACTAACTTCAAATAACATCTTATCGAAACAAACAAATTATTAATATTATGTATTATCAAATAGATAAAAAGGTATTTAACGCTCTGTTCTAGATAACTTGAACCATTTATTGACACTTTACGAGGAGATTGTAAGTAAGAATGAATCGCAAGGTCCCAGATATTAAATACACTCAGGTTTGTTTAATTTAAAAAAATATAATTTTAAATATTTTAATTTTAAGCACATATTGTGAAAATTATGTAATCTATGTTTTGTAATAAGAAGTTATAGTAAATAGTTGTAGATGTTGAGACCAAAATATCAATAAGAAATAATAATAAAATTCGCTTTAATATCGATTTTACATATTTTCAGTTATTTATAAATAACGAATTTGTGGATTCAGTAAGTCGTAAAAAATTTCCTACTATAAATCCAGCTGATGGTACTATTATTGCACAAATCTCTGAAGGTGATAAGGTATTATACTTTTATTTTATAATCTTTATTGTTATCATGGAACTTTTTTCACATCAAAATTATCTTAAATATTTACTTTGTTTTATATAGGCAGATGTAGACAAAGCAGTTGCAGCTGCAAGTCAAGCATTTATTAGAGGATCAAAATGGCGAAATATGGATGCATCTGTTCGAGGAAAACTTATGAACAAGGTATATTACAATTGCATAATATATAATATAACTATGATATATCTCTAAATTTATGTGTATATATATATATATATATATATCAATTATAATATTTAGCTATATGCAGTTTGCAGATCTTATTGCAAGAGATTTAGAATACATTGCAACTCTTGAAACTTTAGATAATGGAAAAGCATATTCAAATGCAATTTTTGATATAGAGTATAGTATAGATACAATTCGTTATTATGCTGGCTGGTGTGACAAAATTTTTGGAGATACTATTCCAGCAGGTATGTTTAATACTCGTAAGTCACTGATAAAGGTTTTATAAATGCTTGCGGACAATATTTGTTATTTAGATGGAAATCTTGTCTCACTTACGCGTAAGGAACCAGTTGGTGTAGTAGGTCAAATTATTCCTTGGAACTATCCTTTTCTTATGTTGGCTTGGAAATGGGGTCCAGCTTTGGCTACTGGATGTACTATTGTTTTGAAGCCAGCAGAACAAACTCCTTTAACTGCCCTCTATGCTGCAGCACTTGCTAAAGAGGCTGGATTTCCACCTGGTGTTATAAATGTTATTACTGGTTATGGTTTAACAGCTGGTGCAGCTATTGCTGAACATTCAGGAATTCAGAAAGTTGCATTCACAGGATCTACAGAGGTATCTATGATTTTTATATTTATTCATAAAATTATATTACATTTTATATTTCATTTATAGGTTGGTCGTCTTATAATGGAAGCTTCTTCTAAAAGTAATCTTAAACGTGTTTCTCTTGAACTGGGTGGCAAGAGTCCATTAGTTATTTTTGATGATGTTGATGGTAATAAAATGTTTATTAATTATTAGTATATTGATATTATAAGAGAATTAATAAGTATTATAAGAAAATTAATAAGTACTATAAGAGAATTAATAATATTCTAGTTAAGGAAGCAGCTGAAATTGCTTACAATGCAATATTTGCGAATCATGGACAAAATTGTTGTGCTGGTTCACGTACTTTTGTACATGCTAAAATTTATGATCAATTTGTTATTTATGCTAAACAGTTGGCATTAAAAACAAAAGTTGGTAATCCTTTTGACTCTGAAACTCAACAAGGACCACAAATTGATCAAGAAATGTTTGATAAAGTCTTAGGTTTAATTAAATCAGGAAAGGAAGAAGGAGCTGTATTAGAAACTGGTGGAGAACGTCAAGGCAATGTTGGTTATTTTATTAAGGTATAATTTTTTAAATTAGTATTTTTTGTCATTTGTATTATTGTTTTCTACAGATATTTTAATTTTAATTTAAGCCTACCATTTTTTCAAATGTGACTGACGATATGAGAATTGCAAAGGAAGAAATATTTGGACCTGTTCAATCTATTTTAAAATTTGAAACAATGGACGAAGTTATTGTACGTGCAAACAATACAAATTATGGTCTTGCTGCCGGTGTTCTTAGTAAAGATATTGATAAAGCATTGGTATTTGCACAAGCAGTACAAGCTGGAAGCGTTTGGTAAAAATTTTTAAGACAAATTCTGTGTTTATTTATAGTATTTAATTAGACATTATTATTTAAAAAAAATTATTATTCAATAGGATAAACTGTTATGATGCTATCACACCTCAAACTCCATTCGGTGGATTCAAACAATCAGGAATAGGTCGTGAACTGTAAGTTCATAATTACTTAATTAAAACAATTAGTAACAAAATATATATGTTTAATTTTATATTTCAGTGGTGCAGAAGGATTAAAAGAGTATCTTGAAACTAAAACAATTTCTATTAAAGTCCCAACACGTAATTAAGAATATCATGTACAGTCAGCTGTACATTGCATTTTGTTATATGGAGTTTATATAAATTTATATTTTAATAAAAATTTATTGCACTTATTTTAAGTGTTCTATTTACTTGTATACATACACATAGATTGTAATATAACGATCAATAATGAATTCAATTTTCAATCACATAATTCAAATGATTTATTACATTTATTTGAAATAGACAAACTTTTTAGTCTCTATCAATTTTCTATACATAATATATTTAATGTTTGTTCTTATCTGGTTACAATTTATTATTTAAATACGTCAAAATCTTTGACATATATATGTCAAACTTTCAATATTATATATAAAAAATATCTGACTATTTAATCAGGTGGAATTCCTAATTCTTCATCACTCCATTCTATTGGACGTATCTCAGGGAAATGACCCTAAAATATTAATTATTGTAGGTAGTAAATAAAATTTCTAAGAAATAATTATGTCACTTACAGTGATATGCTCATGCTCATGCCAAGCATTCCAAAAGATCCACCACCATGCTATTCCAGACCATATCTCTGCTAGTATTACCCATTTTGTTTCAGGTACAGGTGCTGTACGATAGGCAAAACTATAATATTAAATTACTCTTTTGAAATAATAAATTCACAATAAATTTTCAAATGAAATATTGGGTTGTCCAGAAAGTTTGTGCCGATTTTTAGTAGGTGGCGTAAGAACAGGTCTGAATCGTTCTGAATATCAGAACGATTGAAAACAAATGACAAGCGTACATATCGTAAAAGACGGTACTTCAGGCATATTTGGAAAAAAATTTGTTTAAGATACGTTAATTTTTGTCAGTTTTATACGCCTTTGAATATGGAAGAAAACAAGTGCATTTTAGGCATTTAATGCTTTTCTTTTACCGGAAAGGCAAAAATGCCACACAAGCGATAAACAAGATATGCACTGTTTATGGCGAAAGTGCTATAGCTGAAAGAACATTTCAACTGAGCTCCAACAACTTTTATCAAGTTATCAAAGACACATGAGGCCGCATCCACCATATTCACCAGACCTCGCGCCCTCTGATTTCCATCTATTTCGATCATTACAAATATTCCTTTAATGGAAAAAACTTCAACTTTTTGGTCAAGATAAAAAATCACGTAGAAAAGTTTTTCGCTGAAAAACCTAAGAGATTCTGGAAAGACGGAATTTTCAAGTTGCCTGAAAGATGGAGAAAGGTTGTAGAACAGAATGGCACCTATATAATTTAATAAGTGTATACTAAAATTTAAATCTCCTGCGTTTCAATTCTCCTTCAAAATTGGCACCAATTTTTTGGACAACCACACAATAAATTATATATATTCATAGCATATGAATTAAATATTATTATATATATTTACTTACATATTTGTGTGCATATATATGAGAAATGTTTTACAGATTTTTTAATGTATTTTTTAATGTATTTTATAAATATTAAAAATTTTTACTAAATATAAACCTAACCTTCTTTTGAAGTAAACGTTATGTAATATACTTACAGACTTACCATGTACGGATCTGTTGTAAATTTATTGCGGTCTGTTTCCTTCCATTTAATTCCCATACGCTTTTTAAAATTGTTGTGCCACGTGACAACATTTCTTAAAAAAACCTCAATATTATTTCAATCGAAGAGTTTGAACTCCCTGTAGCGACGTCTATTCCAGCGACATCTGTTTCTCAATCGTTTCGTCGAAGAGTTCATTTTAGATAAATTTACGGCGCCAACTTTGCGAAACTCTAAAATAAGAAACTATGTAAAGATCAATATTTTAACAAAATTACTAAGGAGATGTTTGTAAATAATTGTC
>CAJDYZ010005622.1:10742-22886 GCA_903986555.1 Heterotrigona itama
GTGAATTAATTGCCCCGCTGATCGCGGAACCAACGTCACGAACGCGATGTCAATTGGAAAAGTATCCTCAATTAGTGCATCGTTGCCACTATCACTGTGTATACCGCACGTTCTTTCGTTAATCTAATCTATTTGTTATTATTTGTTACTATCTTTGCATCGTTTTGTTTCAAGCTCTCTGTGCAATAATTAATTTATCGATCATGCAGTTATTTATATTTCTTTTCCTTTAAGCGATCATTCATTATCTATAACGATATTATGATATTTTTTTTTTCTTTTTTTCTTTCGATTATAAGTGAAAGAAAAATCCATTCTTAATTGAGATATAAGTCGTCATTCTATCGGTAGTGTTGATCTTTGATAAATAAATATGAAAACTGTTACATACAACAACGAATCGGCGCATCAGATTGTTCCTTTATTAAGTTCGTCACGTCAATTAATTGATGTTTTCCGGTTGTTGCGTATACACAAGTCTTCGTTATTTTTCACGATGGAGCAACAGGGTGCATCGTTCATTAATCTTACGCCACTGCACATTATGGTATATGGCCATTTATGGAATGCCCCACCATACTACAACGAACATATTTTTCAAAGTATCTGCTCAATCCTTCTAATCACATTGAAAAATCTGCGGGCAATAAATCCTGTTCGTCGTTGAATCGTTTGTTTTTTTTTTTCTCCCGACTTATAGTTTTCTTACTCATTCTTCTTTCTTTGTTACTCGACGCGACATGCCTTTCTTCAGCTGAATGATTGTTCAGTTATTCGTTCTTTCATCACCGGCTACGAATCCGCGTTCACTTTTTCCTACCTGATACATCCCAACGATAATTGACGAGGACTTTCCGATATATGAATTTCAAAGTCGTTGTCGTTATCGGCACACGCCAGTTAACGGTACTTCTTCGTACGAGACAAGAATATCTTTGTCGCTACAATCTAATTGACTGGATCGTCTAACCGATTCATAATTCTCCCTTGTGTAAACCTTACTGGTTGACTAATTCATTTGCATTTTTCACGGCCGCAGCCACCAGCTCCAAACTCTTTTTCGAGAACGTTAAAATAAACGGCTGGACAGGTTCGTTTACTTCGCGACACCGATTAATCCTTTCCCGCTCTATGCAATTGGGAAAAGCAATTGGAAATATCGATACAGGGTGGTTCGCGATCGCGGAACATTTATGAAAACAAATCGTTTCCGTTCAATGTAAAAAAATCACTAGGTAAATAAGTCTGCGCTTAACGCAACATTCTACGTTTAACACACTGAATCCAGGTCGAATTATTTATTACGAAGGAACGTAGCCCCAATGAGAATTTGAATCTTCGGAAAATCGTTTAACCTTCGCACGGCGCGCAACGGACATTAAGTACAAGAAGAGAATAATTATGTGGTTGTATATAATAATAATATTTGTAAATATGTTTCCATTTTAATTGCTATATCAATTTGCTTCTGTATACGTAGGAAGAGAAATGTATTATTGAATTAAGACCTGATCATCAAGCATATGCGTGAGAGTATAAAAATTACTCGCTATCCCTGGAAGTTAAGATCAAGCTTGATAAACTCATGGAATATTTTATAAAATAATGAACGTGAAATTACGTGAAAGAAGGGGATGATTGTATCATGTAGTGAAATATTGAATCTCGTTCGCAAATCTTGTACGATCGAGATTATTGAAAAATACATATCTTGGGGATTGATCTTTTCTCTGAGCAGACATTTCCCTTCCATCTCAGAGACCTTGCCATTGATCCGCCATAATGTGAATGAACGAAATTAACCAGGAAATAAGTCCAAGGATCTGTTCGACTCAGGAAGCCGCTATCTCCGTGACGAATGACTTTCATGTAAATCGAAGTCGAAGCCCTCGAAAGCCTTCCGTTTCCGATTACGACTGACCTTACAATGGTAACAAGATTCCCTTCTTTTATTCTCGTTCTTTTCCTCTCTCTCTCTCTCTCTCTGTTCCTCACTCCAGTGCTTAGGTATGTAAATAATGCGAGTTACCTAGATCTCGAGTATCAAGAATTACTTAGTTTGTCTCTCTAGAACGAGATCGGAAATTAAGATCCTTATTTGTATTCTAATCAGTTATTGTAACTAGATTATAACGAATCAAACGACGCATATGACTGTACACGTTGCGTATGATATGTAATCGATGATAATTAGTTTAACAGGATAGTGACGATGTTTCTAATAGTTTAGTAAAAAAAAAAGGAAAATAGAGAAGTATAATTCACGTGATAACAAAGACTTATCATTGTCTTATAAATTTATTGAGCAAAAAAGACAATTATCCATGCACGGAAAAAATATCAGTTTTTGTTTTGATCGACTGAACTGAGAAAAATTTTGCGAAAGTTTGACTCGGGAAAACATAAAATATCCTCGATTACATGACGAACGATCAATAATATTTTTATTGCGCTAGCCTAATTACCCGATACGTATGATTAGATTAATTCTCCAGATTATTATCTCATTGCATAATGAAATCATCAAATCCACCGAAGCTCCGACGAGATCTCTCCTCCTGTCATTTTTCTTTTTTTCTTTTTGTTTCTTTGTTACATCGATACCGTGAATCAGCTGCTCATTAATTTCCCTTCTAGTTTTATGATCTCCTCATCGTCCTTTAAAGTGATTTGCGTCCGACAACGTAAATCAAACGTGATGATAACGCTTGCACAGAGAAACAGAGAAACGAAAGACGGACTCGGAGGGAATGATGGAGAGTCGCCGAGTCGTGGATGAATTGCTCAACGCCTTTCGAGTGCAAAACTATATCACGTAATACTGATGTAATACGAAACAATTCAAACAATAGATCGTATTGCGGTCGTAGGAACTTCTCTGTCAGACCGAGGACAATTAATCTGCATCGTCGGTGATTTCGAATTGTAATTTCATGAACGCTGATTCGGTTGCATCGGTCGATCCAACAAAAATTATATCCAATTATCTAAGAGTGACGGAATCGTTGTTTGAAGATACGAGCACGAACGTCCCTCCATTTTCATCTTACGTATGTCTATATGATCGACAAATTGTCATTTCACGGTTAAAAAATATCGCTATCGCGATAAATGTCACGATGATATAGTGAGAGCCACGATATAACAAGGTTACAAAGACGCTGGTACTTCAACCTTGCTGGTACTTTAATCAATTGTATTTTCTGAAACTTGAGGAAAGAATTTGTCGTTTTTTTCATTTTCACTTTATTCGTGAATAATTTATTTTTATTTTCACTAGATTTTTTTCGACCAAAAAAAGATATTTTGATCATATTTGAGATGTTTCTTAACAATAGGGGGAATTCGAAAGAACTTAAAAGAATTAATCACAAATTATCGTTCAATCAGAATCGTAAAATTTGTATTTAAACGCCACGAGATCGATAAGTGCTGGTTCTTGATATTATTTTATATATTATTTTATGATTTAGGATGCGTGCTCGGTACTATACGATTTCGTAAAATTACGTTGTTCACAGAGGCAAAGCCTCGAGACAAGACGCGTATGCTGTAATACTTGCCGATTTCTGCGCACAAAACAATCGGATAATCAATTGCGAATCCATGTTTGTTAGCGAGGAGCCAAGAGAAGGAAGAAATCGTGACAAAGCCGCTGTGGATGTCGCATCAATTCGCGATTTAATTTTCTATGATAATTCGTAATCCCGGCATTAAGCAAGCAGATTGAAATTGGAGAACGAACGAACGTCACGTTTCTGATTTTTTTTTCTTATTCCGTCGCCTTCCGTTCTTTTAATTAGGATTAGAACAATGGCAAGGCGATTTGTTTCTTCCCCTGGCATGTCGTCAAATTTGCTATTCGTACGAAACATTACGAATAGGAAAAATAAATTTTAATTTAGGGAACATCACCGCTGTTTTCTCACATGACGAAACGAAATACATATGTTTGTTACGTGATCCTATTAACACGACGATTAACTCGATAACCATCGTCTTGGTATCGAGGCTGAAAAAATAGTAAGGTAAAAAAAAAAAAAAAACAGAGATAAAGAAAAAAATGAGAGGAATTTCCGGAAAACGGACACCGTATCAGGTTTCGTTTCGTATTATTATGCAATCCGAATACACCAGCGATAGAAACGTAAACTATGTTATAACATTACAAATAACACGTAATCACTTGTAACCACATCTCTTATTTTTTAGAAGAATCAGCGATTTTTCATATGTCTTAAGCACAGGATGTATTACTTGCCGATCACAAAGAATAATTTAGAATCCGATACAATTTCCAGTGAGAACCAAAGTCTCGCTTTTTTTTTATAGTATTTTGAAGCTGATGACAATTTCAATGTCCAATAATATTCCAGTGTCTTAATAGTGTCGTAAATCGTTACTTTGTTATTGCTACGTTACATTTCTAACGATGGAAGTGGAATATGCATTGATACCTAAGTGTGATATCTAAATATTTAAAAATCTAATAAGATATGTAAAAACTCAATAATGTAAAGACAACATAAATCGATAACATATAATTTGCACATGATGAATAATTCACAAGAAACATGTAACTTGTATTCATTCGGTATTAATTTCCTCTTTTTTTGTTACATTATTACATGCCAATCAATAAAATACGATCATAAATTACACAATCTATCAATACATCTCGATCCCATTCAAGCTGTTTGAATTTTCTTTGCGTTGTTTTTAAAGAGACAATACTTTATAAATATTAAACCTGTATTGTACTGACGATAAAACGTAGTTTACCAGCGACAATCTCCCAAATGTTCACGAATTTTTCACAAATGTTTCATGTTTGCTAACGCGCCCATTTCATTGCATAATAAATGAGCTCAAACTTGCATAATTATTTAATTAATTATCATCGCGTAATTACTGCAACATTATTAAACTATGATTCTGATAACGTTCGTTACAATGTGGCAAACACTTGTTTAATAGGATAACACAGTTTTTTCCATCAAAAGGAGCGCAATGTAATCTATACTAACAATCGACGATTATTTTTACGATCACGAGAAACATTTAAGAAATCAGATGAATTCTGGTGGAAAGGATTTACTGAAACCATCAAGTTTATTCCGACCATTCAAATTGCCGAGTAAACGCTTTCTAATCTGTACAGTGGAATGAAACTTTCTCTTAAAGTCAAACATGATCGTTTAACAAAATCGTAATGATCGTTAAAATACCAATTTCATGATCTTAATCATCCACAGATTCGAATAACTCTTAATGTCTAATTAATTTATTATTTATCTAATAATTTTTTATTTTATTTGATTAGTAAATCAAATTAGATTCTTCAGGATGTCTTATGATCAATAATGCACGAGACGAAATTTGATTTTAATAAAAACAAGGTACTTACATTTACATCCTTATGTGTGATATTTTATTAAAGAGTAATTGATATGAGTTGTGGAAATGCAACATTGGTGGTATCCATATTATTCCAGATTAAATTTATTAAGGTAGAAGGAAGTATGGTTGATGATGGAATTTTCAAAGGATGGTCTGCTGCTTTTGATTTTTCTACTAAAATAGGATAAAGTTAAGTTTATTTGAGTCATGCTGAATAACTTTCTTTGTGATTTGATTACGAATCAGATTTTTTATATTTTTATATTGTATATACTTACGTTATACGTTAATTACGCTCAATTATGTTAATTACACTGTGACGCAACCTTCATTTTTCAAAAAAAAAATTTATTCTACTATTCAGTTGTACTTGTTACAATTAGTAATACGTGTACGTTATTTTGTTTCTACGTTATTTTGTTGTTTGTTGTTTATTAATTCTTGCATAATACATTCTTTTCAAGCTGAAATAATCTTTTCACAGAGTTGTTCATAATATATTTTCCTGCAGGGCCTAAAATATACGAAACTTGATGGGTTGCATCGCATAATTGCAAATATAATATAATAATCGTGCATTGTGTATAATATATAATTATGTACTTGCTTGCCATGAATCAATAAAAAGACAATTAAAGCATGACGAATTATCAGCAGTATTTTGCTTTTTTTTTTGATGCATAATGAACAAAAATGATTAAATGAGTCAGATTACTTCGCTTTTAATATTTTTTGCTCGTAAGAGGTAAACATATTCATATTTAGTAAAAGAATGTTGAGCAATCGTAATTTAAAATATATCACATTCACATAACGCTAAACGAGATTCGTATATATGTGTGTATGTGTTTTGCGGAAATTTTATAGGATTCAACATGAAGAGCAGGTCGGGATTGAACGTAGAAGTAATTACATAACATGAGACAATTGAGTTTCACGTGATGCGCGGGTAATTGACATGGGGGAGAAAAAGAAAATGACTCGCGAGAATAATTGTAGATCGATTCGCGTGAGGAAGTAGCTGGAAGCGACGACGAGTCGCAGAAATTGCATATGCACATACAAAGTCCTCCGCGACCCGTCTTCCTATTATCGTAGAAGAGAACGCCGAAGCATTATGCAAGATATCGCGATCTAGCCTTGACAATGACCACTAACTATGAGTTGCGTTGGTACCGCCGTACGTAGGACTGTATCATTAACTTGAATAATGGTCTGTTATTTGTGACTACTGATCCACCTCTGGACTTCTTAACACTACTTAGGAGAAAGAATGTTCCTGAAAAATAAACAACTATAATTTTTCACTTCACTAACGCGATGTTCATTACATTAATTTCCATGATGTGCTAATAACATGTACATGTACAATCGGGAGGAGTGATATCTATTCAGATAACAAAAATGTCAATATATAAATGATCTTCATAGTAAGAACAATTGTAAAAGATTGAGAAACCATATTATTTATTAACTATATTATTATTTAACATATTATTTTGTACAAGTATCTAATAACTTTGGATTTCAATTATCTCATGGTGATGTTATATGAAACTTGATAGTGTAATTATATGTATTCATTATGTGGAGAGCCCAGAATTCAATTTGTAAATCATCTTTCGTTAAGAATAATTTATGCCTTGCAAATATAGTTTTGCTATTAAAATTATCAGTCGACGTTTAGTTAATATAATATAATCATGATATTATAATGAAACTGTCCCTTGGATCTTTGTATCGCACAAATCACTTTCAATGAAAAATACACTGGCTCTGAGCCTTTCATGTATATAGATTGACTTTGAAAACTATTTAAACAGCAATATAATTTTTCAAATAAAAACCTTAATTTATATGTTAATTAATCCTCTTGTACTTGCAATTTGAATCCCAATATTGAAATGAAAGAAAGGAATTATTTGTTTTCAAGGCGTTAATTTCTTTTACTAAAGAAAAAATATTGAAATGAAAGGAAAATATTTTTATACTGTAATTTTTAATTTTTATTCCCACAAGATATGAGAACTAGGATAGGATAAAATGATACAAGAAAATAATATCAATATAACAAAATCTGGGACTCCTCATACGAAATCCTAAAAACTGACATATCGAGAAATTTAGATTCTTCTACTGGCGTTTAAGCCTATTGTATTACGATAATTATTTAATGAATGTATTTAATCCGCACCTTATTATTTCAAGTAATATTTATTTATCACAGTGTACAAATTATACTATTAAATGGAATTTTTCATTAAACTATTTTTCAACTTGCCATTTAATCCTTTGTGATCCTACGTCCAATACAACCATTTTATTAGATCCAATGTTTGTAGTCTGTCTGGATAATGATTTCATCCTAATAGATCCATTATGAAAATAGATACGAATCTATCGAATAGCAATTTGAAAATAATTACAGACCGCAAAGAATTAATAAAATAAACTTTGAATTCAAAATTTCATTACTGTATCATTGATAGAAGTTTGTAGCAACATCTACTGTTTCTATATAGCAAGCGAGAAAAAAAACAGAATATCGGCAGATACAGTAGGATAGTATGCTATATTACAGTACTATTACTACAAACGACTGTCTTTAATCAATAACATAATGCTTTTTGATATTTCACCAATGATTTTACCACATAAACAAAGGTCGAAAAATATACATAAAATCTATGGACTTATTCCGTTTTCGTCAATGAAATGAGGAATATGTTATAGCTGAGTGCTAAAATGCTAAAGTAAAGCATATACACGATAGTCAGCCATAAGAATTGGAAAACATATTTTTAAATACACAATACAAAATTATATTGAATATTAAATCTATGTTATATTTTATCAAAGTGAATTACAGAATCCTATGTGTATTATGCTTAAAAAATCATTGACTTAGATCAATTGCATGTTGATGAGCTTTTATTACTTTTATTGAATTCTCTATGTTAAATTTATTTTATTTCTAATTTATAATAGTTACATATTACTTACAAAATATTAAATATTCTTTTATTTTACTTTCTCATCTATAAATTTCCGTAATTCTATTAAATTATATTCATTACTACGAACATAGGACCAATATCTATAGTCGTGATGTTCCTTCATTAACTGTTCTATCTGTCTTTCCAGGCCAAGCAATTGTCTCTTAACATTAGCAACATGTGTCTTATGAAGTAACTTTTCATATTCCATCTGTATATTTGGATAAAAGTATCTTGAAAAAAATCTTACAACAGGGGTCTGCAAAAAGAAATATTGATTTTATACATATAAACTTTGATCTAATAATATGTTTAAAAATGTTTTTTAAATGTTGTATTACCCTATAATACTCCCATTGCTTTGGAATATATCCTTCTGGTATTTCTTGTAATGTTGCTGGACCTATAAATACATTCATGTAAAAAATAAACATAGCAACAGGTATCGCACCCACAAAAAAATAAAAGTGCATCCAATCTTTAGTTTTATGCCATTGCCATCGACTTGGAGCTATATCCATTGAATGATGTTCTGACATGCATCTCATTGATTCTAAAAATAACAAAAATTAATTTTTATGAAACAATTATCTAAACATTTTCAAATATGTCTAAATATTAAATTATCTCAAAAGTTTCTTTTGTTTTATTATAAATAAATAATGAATGTATTGTGTAATACTTTATGTTTTATATTATATTATGTTTCATTTATTATGTTTAGTCTGATTTATTACTATTTTTCATCTCTTCGGAAGTTTCGTGATCTCATATTTCCAAAATTTGTGTGGTTTGCTAATAAAACTAAAGCTCTTAGAGGTGCATTTCTTTCTCATTTATTGAGCCAAGTCTGTAAAGAGGATTTTTTAATGAAAGGAAAAAAATAGTAATCAGACGAGGTAATATCTAAAGATTAAGGAGGAAAAAGTAGAATGTTCCAATCAAATTCTATTTATAAATGTTATTATTACATATAGAGCACGAATGAAACTTTTAAAACAACTTAATATATTTCATCACGTTTAATTATTGTAAAAGCAATTCTAAACAGACAAATTGTTCAAACTTTTGTGTTATGTAACAAAATATAATCACTCTTTAATAAACTGTTCTATTTAGGAAACAAAACACAATTATTTTTATTACCTAGGTTTTTAAACACATGATTATAGTTTTTTGTTAATAATTTCTCCGATAATCCGTTTGTATAAAATAATTTTTGATTAGTTGCAAGCAGAAGTCTACTTAAGGTAGCCATTTTGCTTTTTCACTATAAAATGAAGTGTGTCATTTAGTTACTGGCAAGTATCGTGACTCTACTTTATCGATACTATCCTTCTTAAACCGCGAAATTTTGAATATGACTGAAACTTTAATATAAAGACCTTAAATATATTTGAATGTTAAAACAATTATACAGATTGCATCCAATAATTATATCTTATCTTAAATATCTAGATTCGAAAGGAATCATCTTGCATTATAAAATATTTTATTAAAAAAGAATTATGTTGAAAATCTGTTTTTAAATGTGATTTGAATGACAAATTAAAAAAAAAAAATTAACATGAAGCTTTTGCGACGCTATGTAATATAAACGTACATTTAGAGTCAATGAAGTTGGGTTAAGTGAGTAGTTGAACTCGAGAAACGATTCTAAATTACAAACACTCGTGAATGTTCACGATCGTATTTGAAAACAAAAACTAACAATGGAAAATGGAATGATAATTAGTTAAAAGAGAATAGAAAGATTGAATTTCATTAATAAATTTCATTAATATTTCTACGAAATTTTCTTCGTAGTCTAAATATACTCAATTTAGTATTTAATATGCTAATAGTATACTAATAATAGTAATATTATTGGATTTTGTATCATAGATTATATGTACCAAGTAATATGGTACTAAGTATTAGTACCAAGTAAAATTTTTAAATAATATTATTATTTTTACATCTAATAAGTGTTAATTAGTTTGGAAAGAATAATAACATTTCAACAACTATATGCAATTGAATTTATGCATGATTCTTATTGAAGTAAATATAGTATCAATACGAATAAGTTAATAAATACGAATAATAAATAAATAATACTGATATTAATCTGATCAAATTATTGAAAATATTCGTATTTTCATGTTCAACATATCAATCAATATCCTACATACAACGCGGTATTTGCTAGTGCTATCGAATGAACTAGTAATTGCGCAGGAACATTAAGAGTATATTGCGATAATAATTAATTACTTTAAATATCTATCACTTTGGCGGAAAGATAATAAAGATGTATACCAATGAATTAACTGTTCACACATAAATCATACGAACGCAGATTGGCAGACACGATACATTTACACCGAATCTCTTATTATCTGTATGGTCTAGCAAAGTGTCGTTTAAGAACTATTCAATCGACGATATTACGATTTACAATCTTTGCGAGACACGTTCCACGGCTTTTTATCTTTCCTGTGGCGCTATTTCTTAGAAAAAAAAGCGTATCTACATTTTTTTCTCCTCGCTGATTAAAGCTACAAAAATGCATTACTCGATTATTACGATGGAACACGCGTAATAAATAAAGAAAACAAAAAAAGATGTCACGTCGTAATAAATCAAATAGATCGCGACGATAAGATCCGATGGAAAATTCAATGGAAATTTATTATTGTTTTAAACGACGTTTACTATTTTGGATGTTCGAAGTGGAACGTACACCTACTGATTCCACCAAGAAGGCGACCCTGGAAAAATGGGTTAAAGACCGCGATGCCTTTCCCCGTAATGTCTTTCGAGTTGTTTCGAGATATTCGGTCGTTTCGCGTACGCCCCTTCTACCCAGCTTCACAAAGATGTAAACCTATGCAGAATTTATGTATACGGTGCACCATACATCCAACGAACCCCTCTCGCCGTCCACGTGATTCACACGCCTTCATGCTCGTTGCTGTTTTCGTAATACATGCTGCCGTACACGTGAACTAGTACGTGCTCTTACATCCGACAGCTCGAGAGAGATCCTCGATTGCTGCCTCATTTCTAGATAAATAACGATCTCGCCAAAATACAAATCGGACGACAAGTCCTATTCGATTATCACAGTGAAAATATTCAACGCGGAACTGCGTTTCGTAGAATGGTACTAACGTTGATTTGTAAATAAAAGTTGAAACGGATCGACAAATGATTTGCAGCATTCGAATCGGCTCACGTCATCAGCCTGGGAATTGCCCATCGATCGAACGTTGTTTCAAGCGAGAATAGGTCATCGTCCAAGAGTACTTTATGTCATGAAGATTCATTCGCTGGCCTACCCGTGCTATATCAATCGGAGCTCCATGCTTTTTATGCACGTAAGCAACCCCTAAATTGCTTGCTTTGTCGCCAGCAATATACCGGCATAGAAAACAGGCATCACCGGGAAGAGACAGACGATCGACCGCGAGGCAAGCGTTCCCAGTTCCCAGCCTTTAGTTGCGTACCAACCATCGCGCACTGCACGTCGCGCGGCGTTCGTACCCGGACGAACGAGGCTTTTGCTCCATTCCACTGACAGCAGAGAGAAAGAGAGAGAAAGAGCGGAGAAGAACATCGTAACTAAAAAAGTAAAAGATCACAAGAAGAGGCGTTTTCGTCCGAGTTTCGCGAAAAAATTTCCTTCTGATCTCGAGACCTGATTCGACCACTTTATCGAGGCTTCAGGATCGAATATAAAATCAAAAAAAAAAAAAAAAAAAAA
>CAJDYZ010005622.1:39821-54164 GCA_903986555.1 Heterotrigona itama
TTTTCTTCTTCACCACAAGAAACAACGCTGCAACTTAACATCAAGATGTAACGTATTAATAAAAGATACATGTATTATGACTGGAGAAATCTTATATCTAAAACGATTCTCTCTTTGCAACAGGTATAAATTTTTGGCAAACAAAACAATATACGTAAATAACTTGTATACTACCTGTTTTGGTGCAACATCACTGTCAGGAGTTCGGGCATATCGTACACATTTTGCCATAAAATCGTACAGATCAGTCTATCGTATTAAAGAACATCGACTTGTATGGTTTTATTATTTGACCATAATCTTCACGGATTAGACTTACTCAGGAAGTCAATCAACATTCGTTCGTGTCTTGCACTCAAACGAGTAAACCTCTTGAGTATCGCGATTCTAAGTGTCGCGGAATTTGATGTTAGTTAATTTTTGCTATTACTACGTGGGCTTGCTGGTTGACTGTTTGCTTGTTGCGCACGTTGTATGTAAATATTTAAAAGTTTCAATTTGCTGGTATACAGACAATTGAGATGTGGTTTCAACAGTTCTTCACCAACTGCCAAATGTATTGCTACCATACAAAACACGGCACTTTTACGTACTGCGCTTTCATTATCATCGTACGCCTGTTTAGACACGCATAATTAACATTGTATATTATGTATGATAAAACAAAGATTTTCTACATATAGATTATATGTTAACTTACTTTGATGAGACCGGGCATGACTTTAGTTAAATGTGGTTCTATTGCATCGCGACCCCAATGCTCCACAACCTTATGAAGCATTTTTATCGCGCCCATATTCAACGGGTATGGTTCGGTAGTTATTATAGTCGATACTAAGTGAATTACTTGTTCCGGTTTCAAAACCATCGCTATTGTTGCAGCACATTTCTCCGCCATCCAGAGAACCTGATAAAAACAAAAGTAAAAGTAATAAAACAATAATCGTTCGTATATCATGAAATTAATTTATATATTTACCGGAGATCTTGAATTACTGCTACCGGAAGAATCTTGTTTCTGATCGTCTAACTTATATGCGTTAATTACTTTTAAAACCAGCAATTCAGGGTAAACAGAAAAACTATCTACAAGTTCTTGACACTTAAGCATATCAATTAAAGTTTGAAGCACTTCTACTTGCATTCCCTTGCTATCGTTAGTCAAACTATCTAATAACGTTTTGAGCAGTTTTCTAGAAAATAAGAATAAATAATTAGAATTCTCTTAATCATAATAATAGAAAAATAATTCAATAGCATGATGCATACTTAAAATTTTGTTTAATATACAAGGCATCTCCTTCGCGAACATATAATTGAAATTCTTGTAGAGCTGTTATTTTTTCTTCAGTTTGTGTCATTTTAGATTGCAACGTTTTAATCATATTATCTAATATCTCTGGCCTCTTTATCGAATCAGGCGATGAACCTGTGACAAACATTTAATAAATCAAGTAGAATTACACGAGTTGATGAGTAATTTTTCTATAAATAATTTTATACATACCATGCGTTTTATAACCATTATTCTCTTGAGGTAGGATAAGATCTCCCGCGATCGTATCACTTGAACCATTAACTGTAATATTAGTCACACTTCGCCCTCTTTGCGTAGGCGAAGAAACAGAAGACGAACGACCCTAATAAAAATAAAAAAAATGATGTGCTAATGCATTTCAAATACAATATATTTTTAAATTATGTATATCAGCCATTTAATTACCGAGTTACACAATGTAAGTCCCTCCATTTTTTCTTCTACATCAGCCATATTACTAATTCCACTGTCTTTACTAGTAGTTGCTCTTTCCAAACGTTCGAAACCATAATTTTGTATCTCTGCCGTCGTACGTCTTAAAGATCTGTGGGAAGCACTTAAAAATTAAAATGACTAAGAATTACAAATTGTAGACCGATCGAGTTAAGAACGTCACTTACTTATAAACTTCTTCCAAGTTTTCATCCGCATTGTCGATATCACCTTTACCTTTTGAACGAGCTGGTGAACTCTGTGCTCTAGGCGGCGGAGTTCCAGGAGATGCGGGATTACTTGAACCTGACGATTTTCTTAAATGATTTTGCACCAGTGGCAATGCTGTCTCCTATAATCCGATACATTTAACAAATAGTATAACTTATTTTTTGCTTGTAATAAAAAACTGCTGGTGTATATCACACCTTACCTGATAATACTTCGGTAATTCAGCTAATATCATAGTCACTTTCGGAGGATTTAAATTATACAATGATATAACAGCGCTTTGTGCATGCCTTCTAACATCTTGGCTTTTAACATCCTTTGACCAGTCGAGTAACCTTGCCAGCGCTGTTCCTGCAGAATTATTAAGCGCAGACGGTTCTGCTGTTTCTGCTATTTGTGTAATAAACGTAAGTGTGGCTATTTTGACGCGAGAATTTGGTGTTTGTGTTGGATCCGTCAAATACCTCATTACAGCAGGTAAAAGTTGCTCTCCTGGGAAGCATTCTCTAAAAGTTCGAAGAGATTTAAGCAATTATCTAAAATTAATAAAGTATTAACTTCAATAATCTCATATTTAACCTTACCTAACAACTTCAAGCGTTTTATGAATTTTCGCTTGTATCGATCCAAGTAAATCAGTCCCTAATTTATTTAATAATCTCGCACACAATACGTAAAGCCAGTCACCAAGATCTTCACTATGAGTAGCTACCAATTCATTCAGTGTGTCCAAAAATAAGCTGAATACTTTTGTGTGAGAATCCATAAACATTTTCGTAAAAATGTCCGTTACTTTGCGCAATTCCGTAGCTGTAAGTGTATTTCCATTTGAAAGAAAATGTTGCAATCCGACTAAACCTTCTTTTCTATCGCCCCAATGTTTATGTGCACAATTTTCTATGATTTCCTTAATATCCTGTAAATTAAAGAATCTTTTTCATAATATTATAAACGTAATATGTATAAATTCTTGTTTTTAATACATGTTCGATAGGGTTTTACTATATTTTCTCTTTTGGCAGAAGTATGACATAAATGAAAATGAATATTAAATTTAACAAACCTTTGGGATAGATTGATCCCACATATCACGATACAGTCTCTGTTGAGAGCCACTCCATGAGAACGACTAATGGGTAGATGGACGATGGACAGATATGAAGAACAGAACGGCGCATCGCGTTAGTCCAAACCAAACAAATACGCCGCAACAAAACCAAAAGAAAACATGACATGCGTTATCTACAATATAGGATGCTGAAAGCCTGTTTTTTAAGCTTGTGGTCTAATTCTACTCTGGTCGTCGAGTTCAGGAACTAGGATATTTTTACAAATCTAAATATATGAATTTAATGGAAGAAATCTTGAATAATTCGATTCACATAGAGTGATAAACAACTCTTATAAACACGAGCACATAGCATGATATTCATGAACTTGTGTTTGATTGAAGACAGATATGTTTAAAGCATCTTGCATAACAAATGAAAACTCTCAAATAACACTGCAAGCATGTACTTACATAAACATAAAGTAAGAAAGCGTCATGATACAATAATTGCATGTATCATGTGTTTATAATGCTAACGCATAAATGATATTTGTTATAATGTATATTGTTCATGAAATCGATATATTCTGTATTAGATATTGGATATTTTGTATTAACTTTACTTTACTACTATCATTATGATGAGGTGTGATCACTACTCTATCTTTTAGTACAGAATCCACATTATTCCATCTACTTACATCATTTGGTCGCCTAAAGCTGTCCATACTGCGTTCAGAGCATATGCTGCTAGTTTCACTATCATCACTGTGATCACCTTTTCCTCTTGGTGTTCTTGTATAACTATCAATGCTATCAAACGTAAGTGCATCCGCCAACGCTGATTCCGCTTCACGCGACTGTTGCAACATTTTTTGCGCCATAACTGGTCTAGATTGTGGCCTGTCCGTTGGAGACATGTGTAAACTTCTTCCCCTACATTTCATTGTATTCTTTATTCAACCAGAATTAAGATTAAGCAAGAGTACCAAAGTGAATGCTATACCGTATTTTGCTTGCAAAACTTCTATCCATTCCAAACCTTTGCGGGCTTGGTTCACGACTGTTACCAGTACTTCTGATTCCATGTCCAGATAATCGCCTAGGTCTTGCAATTAATGATTCTCCTTCACGATTATATGTTGCATAACTCAGTCTTGACGATGGCGATCCTGATCTACTGCTAGCTGTTACGTATAATATACAAATTATATTAATTTTTCTTTTTTTTTCAAAAAAGTTGAAAAATTGTTCTTTCTTTTCTCTGAACTTACGTTGAGATTGCGACACTCCAGATACTCTCGTCCTTGTTCTTGCGGTTCTTTCTGGACTTGCAATGGCCGTTGTGTCTGGTGATTTGTTAGGTCGAGCTAAATGAAAGAAGCATAGATATAATTTCTTTAAAATATGTAGTAACAGTTACAATGAAAATCTTAAAAACTTCTACTCACGGAGAGATGCTTTCTGTCGGCTCATATTCGCGTACATCATTCTCGCTTTAGCTCTTTGTGCAGCTTGTAAATCTATTGCACTGGTAGACCTAACGCCAGGAGTTCCACGATCTGAAGAAAAGTTAAATAAGTAATTAGCAAGATCGTAAGAAAGAAAATTAACATCATACATCATATTAAATACAACAGTGCATGTTCTAAGACGCGGTGATTTTTTAAAAGCATCGAACGAGAAGGTAACAATTACAATGACTATCAGTGGGTCTTTGGAGAACTGGAATACCAGACTGACGATAAGACCGTGGCAAGGACGGAGTTCGTCTGAGCGGGCCATGGGGTTGACCCGAAGTCTGATGCAAATTTTCCGTACTACCTTCATACGTTAATGCAAAGGAGAGTCACAAAAGCAGCATGAAAAAAAGTGAGAAGTATTTTATATACCGCGCTGTCTTGTTACTTGCGTCTCTGCAGTTACATCTATACCTAGTTCCTATTCTATTCCAAACATCGTTTAATAACAATTAGTAAAAAAACGTGAATATATACCTGTAGCACTTATTACTGGTCTGGATGTTCGAGGGCTAACGCTTGCTGATCTCGTAACTACATTTAAACTGTTGATGCTACCGCTGTTACTAAGAGACATCAATGAGCGTTTATATGCAGTATCGAGACTGTTGAGCAATGCTTCTGCTTGTTCCGGAAAATGATCTTTGAATGCCCAATATGATCTGAAAACATTTAAAATGTAGTCTATTACTTGCTCAAAGGAGCAAATACTGATAGAAGCAACAAGGAATATTTACTTCCTAGCAAAAGCTCTTGCTTCCGAATCCGAGTCGGCGATACCTTTCTTGATCGTATCTTGTAATATCGTTACGTGTTTCTGCAATATTTGAGTAGGCCATATTTGTAAAATTAGATTTAGATATTCACATGATGCACGACGTATGTCTTTACTCTTGTGACTTAAACACGACGTGATAATTGGCACGAAACGACTGCTATGTGTATTCTGAAGAATAAACCTCACTGCTACGGCACCAGCTGTTGCCACAACCTATACGTGCAAAATTGTCAATGTAAGTTTTTCCCATGTTACCGCAATTCTCTTTGATTCTCTTTGGTATTGGCGTTAAATAATTACGAATCTCACCTTGGCACTATTTTGTATGAGGTTCATTAAGGTGAGTAAGACTGCTTCTCCAAAAGTAGTGAATTTATTTTTTAACTGTTGACTAAGAAACGCTAAAGTAATACACGCCTCTCTTACCACTTGCGATCTAAGATCTGTGCAAGCCACTTCGAAGGGTCTTTGCACGTTTTTCAAGTTTTCTAAAAAGTTTTCATAATTCGTACCACCCGCAATAATGATTGCTCTTAATTTTTTCATCTGTAAGGCAATTTAATTTTATGAAATAACTAATTAATACGTAACAAATTAATCAATGATAAATTGATCAAGCAACATTAGAACAATATCTGGGCACATTACATACACTTTCTGTCCTCTGCTTCCAATCTTTCTTATCGTCACCAACGTTATCTTTTATAATTTTCATCTGCTCTTCCAGATCTTTGGCGGAAAACAGATTTACGGATGGCACATCTTCAAACGCTGTAATGAAAGTTTCCTCGTCGACGGCACCAGCTTGACCTAAATATATTAATTGCATGTATATAATTTATATGTATTAACGCAAAAAATTAAGATTCTATTTAACGAGACAACGCACCAAGATATAAAAAATCGTTTGATAAAATATCACAAGATATAAAAAAAATCAAAATTTTTTAATTTTATGAATTTCATTGAGATACTTCAATTTCACCACGAAATTTATTACTTCTTTTTTATACAGAAGAAAGATATCTTTTTATACGCTTTTATTTTTTACCTTATGGCAACGAACACTTTATGATGCTTCAAAACACTGTTAAATAAGAATGGCATAAAAAGCAGTGCGATTAAAACAGATTACAGATATACAGCGACCTATTTCACGCGTGAAAGGGAGATGAAGCAACATTGTACAAAGTGCATGATACGTATATATGATGAACAAATATTCAATTGAATTTGACAAATTTCATGTTATATTCTTGTACTTATATCATGATGGATATTTAGAGCAAAGGGAAGGAAGAGAACACAAAATCTAAAATCAATTCAACAAAAAACATAAAGACTTGTGTGCAATAGAAAACCATCATGATATAATACAAAATTAGTAATGCCAATGAAGTTTTAGATACCTGACGTCGATTTTACTGACACGTTTCTTTTGACGGTTGTAGCCCTTGGAACCATGGAATGTGTATTACCAGGCTGAGCTGTCATGCAAGCGAATAATTAGCATTCTCGTCAACGAAACGTCAACAGTTTATCGACAATTTGTCGGCGGGTAGTTTCAGAAAATATTATTAATATCGTACGAAATGGCGAGCCACAACAGGAGAAAGCAAAAAGTTATAAATTAGTTAACACGCTTCACACCTGTGCGTTGGTTGGCAGGAGGAACATGTGCTATCATAATGTTAATCTTAGAAATCATGACATTCGTGTACGTGTATTAACATTTGGTCTTGCACATAAATAAAGCACTTATGGTACACAAAGTGCTTACGTTTACATACAATACAATACACATGAAGTAGCAAAGAATTTATAAACAAAGGTGAATAATTAAATATATCATTAAATAATTCTAAAATTCGATTGACTTGTAACGTTGAGATCTAATTTGCATACTATTTTTATCTCGGATTATCTATGTATATAAATACAGTTGTAAAATATAATTCGACACAATTACATTTGCTAATACAAATTTTACTAACTTGCCTATATAGATTATGGGACTACAAACAAAGAGTTATTTTGAGTAGAATAAATCTGCGTTAAACGAGTGTGATATATCATGCTTAGAATAAATAAAAAAAAGAAAGATCTTTATACTTGGACATGATCGATTTATACAGAATGACAAGTAGCATTGAGTCTGTACGAAATTCGTGTGTACCTAGAGCTGAAGATGGCGTCTTTGCTGGTCCGAATTGTCCTCTTTTTGGTGTAGCAGCCGATCTTTTCATAGGAGCCGATTTAATCTAAAATATTTCAATTTATTTCGTGTGTTTGTTTCACGTAAGTACATACGTAGTAGTTTAAATTAAATCTTCTTTTTAAACTGATACTCACTGCTCTATCTGTTTCATCCGTGGACTTCCCAACTGAAAAAAAGAAAAAGAAAAAAAAACAAAATATATTCAATGACGCAAACATATCTTTCAGAGATGTACAACAAAATTACGGCCAAAGATCTTTTCCTCTCAGTCGAAATTTATTTTTTTTTCCTAAAAAATTTTATACCTAAATCTGGATATAGCCATGGTGGTTTGTGAATATCGCAATGGCAGCCTCTTGCTCGAGCGCCTGGATGTTTCACGATATTATCCCACTGAAGAATCCATCTACTACTTGGATCCCACAGTTTTTTATCGATACTCGGATATTTCTTTAATCCTCTGTGCAAGCAGCGATGGTTGCTTGATAACAACATATCAGTGTCGTTCATCGTAATGAAGAGGACTTTTTCTTTTTATCGAAATCACTGAATAACACAATTACGAGACATGTTGCAAAGTACAAAGTGTAGTTTACACTTTAACACCATCCATAGACCACGCGAATAGTCTTCATTATGGCATAGCTAAATATATCTTCTCGCATCCTTTTGCATTTACATGATATCAATCAAGATTCTACACACTCGACAAGTCAATAGTTTGTTAAAGTTATTAACGAGAAACAAAAGATATTCGTTTAGAGAAAAGTGAAAACTCGGAGCTCACGTTTCTTCTCGAGTCTAGAACGAACGAAATAATCGGCATGTTCGTCAGTGAAAGTGATTTGCATTATCCTTTAACGAAGCAGAGAACTTTCATAACTAATTATCGACTTTTTAATCGCTACTTGTTTAATCAGGGGACTCGCGGATGTACAAATTTCTTATCGATGAAATTCTTCGACAGCATAGAGATTTAAATTATCTTGATCTTCAATCGATAAAGAAGAAAGAAAGAAAGAAAAAAAAAAGATTCCATTATGATTTTGGAATTTCATTATCGACTTTCATTTCTTGAATTACTACGTGAAACTTTTCCTAACTAATACATAACAGTGTATACATGTCTCTGGATAATCAAAATCATTTTCACTTACACGTAATGTTTATTTTCTAATTTTATTATAGAGTCTTATTTCTGACAAACGCCGGACAATTCGAAAAACAATCGAACAATATCGGAAGAAAGTTTAAACTCTAACGGTTGGCGGACGTCGGCCATCATGTCAAGTCCACGCGGTGTTTCACAATTAACACAGGTTCCCATTCATCGGGTGCATAATTACTGTTACGTAGGGGATTAGAAATGCGAATGCAATAATAGTCAATGATCAAGTAGATCGTGTGTAAAAACCGATTCCAACTCGAATGTAAAATATCGGACAGCGGCACAACACGTTGCAGCACGCGCTGGGCTAAGAATCTAGATTCGCATTCACGATATCACTCGTAATAAGCACGGCAATGAGATGCGAGAGAGTTATTTTCTCACGTTACAGATAACGCATGCAGCAGCATCCTCGTTATGTTTGGTTAGTCGAGATTTTTCCTCAATCAACATTCCACATTTCCGTTTCTTGTTGAAACTTTTCTATTATACAACGAACGAACGAGACGATTGAAAAATAAAAATAAATTGCATTTCCAAGGATCGTTGCGTCACGGACACGAACCACAGGCAGTTGCACGTAAATCATCAGAGAACACACGTGTACAAACACGCTTTATTCTAACGATAACGAGGATCGTATAATCCTCCGTTTGTCTCTCAGAAGCATGTTACGCTATTCAAGACGGGAGAAGTAGAAAAATGAAAGTGAAGAACTGAAGAATACTAGGAAAATTTTCAGTCGATTTGAAGAAAGCGGAATCGCTGGTGCGTCGCGTGCACGTGAAAGTAAGCACGCGTTAATCGTTAATCACTTTTCATTTCTGCAGGGATCTCGCAGCGATAACACGGTAGGACAAAGTTTTTTTCAAGATTTTACACATGAAACACGTTCTTCTTCTCCATCTCGAAACATGTTAGTCATGATCGCCATTTTCCAGGACATCGATATATTCGATATATTCGACAGTTTCCTTCGTCGATTTTTTCAAACGGCACACGTCCGTTAACTCATCGAGAATGCAAAACAAAGGAATTAGCTCTTCCACTAGAACAGACTGACGACGATATTTTCCACGACTACGTTGCACTACCTTGGTATAATCTTTATCGTACAGTATCGAATTAGCATGGTAAACACGGTAGGCGATAATTCGCGTAAAATAATGTTGCAGTTTCGTTCGAACGATCGAGGGCAACTAACACCGCGGACGAATCGTTCTCCTGGTAACTCCACCTGTTAGACGCAACGACGATGTATTTCGTCGCCACGGTTATGTCTGATCAGGTAAACAAACGCACGAGCAGAAACTGAAACGATCGTCCTTGCCCATTGTCCATGAATGGCACACACGTACTGCTTAGAATACACTGTTATACTCCTGGCCAGATCGTGTTCGACCCGTGACATAGAGAAAAAAAAACACGATCAAGATCACCGAGCAGTCCGTCACGATTCTGGATACGTTTTTTTCTTTCTTTTTTTTTTTAGGAAGAAACTATCCAACGAAAAGACAGACACGCGGAGAGACACGCATCTCTCACGTTACTAAATGGCGACTCGTTTACAAACTCCCGTAAGCGTTGTGAGACGGTCGCGAGACCCGAGACTAAAGTTGGACAGGAGGAAGGGGACCTTCCCCTATCGAGTGCCCCCCGATGGGGGCCAAATCGAGGGACCCACAACATTCGAGAACCCATCTCTCGATTACAGCAGCGTCAAATATTTTAGAGACTCTCGAAAGCGGTGTTATTCGTGCTTTATAAATATGACGCTGAGAAATCGAATCGGCACATGATCTTGACCATGTACTATTATTTGTACTATTCAACGACTTATCTTTCGATTATATATGTACTATTATACATGTGCATTCATCATTCGCGATTATTTAAATACTTGGTACATGTTCCACTTTGATAATTCTAATATTAATGTTGCTTAATTCAGTTCTGTTCCAGCAAAATCAATCATCATGTATCTTTAATTTTTCTACTTGCTACACATATTTATGAACGATAATATGAATATCATACTTTAAGCTATCCGTATCAGAGAACATAATAAACCTATTTCTTAATGTTTTTTTCTTGTTGCAGTTTCGCTTTCCATACGTGTCAAGCTATATTCGAGATTTTTAAATTAAGACTGCGTTATCGATTGATTTATCACAAGTATAATTAAATGCATGCCATATATTGGCGATCGAGTTGAAATAAAAACAAGAAAGCCGAGCGAAATGAGCAGATTGACCTGATTGCGAAAGCACGAACAAATTGTCCTGGACCCAGGTGTAAAACAAAGTGGCTGATTAATGCGGGGTTCCCATTCAATTTGCAGTCATTTGAACGTCTCCCCGCGTTTATGGAGGATCGACGGTACGAGTAGAGGGAGTAAACGAAGATTAATGTTAATGTGTGCAAGAAACAGGTCGTACGATGAATAAGGTAAAAATTGTCCCCGAAGTTGTCCTCCGAATTGAATACTCTAACGATGGGAAAACGTTTAAGGGATCCCTCGTCCCAAAATTCAGCCGCAACCACACCTGAGATGATGCAACAAATGTTTCTGATAATCTACGATTAACAGGACACAGATTGGCTGGTGTACGGAGATATAATTAAATTCCAGATCTACCGCAGCATGAGAAGAAAAGTAAGTGGATCGCCGTTGCAATTACAATGTTTATCTGTAATAAACCGCTTGTACCGTCATCGAGAGTTCCCCCTCGCTCTGAAGGCAAGAAGTTAATGCAAACAGGACCGTGAAAGAAGGAGGTCCCGGCCGGCAGAGCAATAATGCTCCGATGAAGAAATAATCTGAACTATACACCACTACCGTAATTACACGTTTCGAATTAAAGATGCAATTAACGTCTGCTTAATCTTCATTCGGTGATTAAAAAGGGACAGCCTTTAAATTATCCAGAGTATGTGTTCTTGTATATTGATTCATATCATTTTAAACGAGCTATTGAGCGTGCTTCAGATAAGTACGGCAATCGTTTTATAGGTCATAACAATTTGAAACCAGCGACAAAGAGAAAAGGGAGGAAGGAGAAAAAAATAGAGAAGTTAACCGATCATTCTTCCTAATTTGGAAATCATCTTTCGCCGATGCTCGGAACTCGACGAAATTCGATTACATCTACGTTTGCACGTATGGCGGAAAGTAATTAGTAATTACGAGAGAAGAGGAGATCACTGGTGGATAATTAATGTGATGCGTGTACGAGACAATACCGAGTAATTATTTTAACTTCTTCCTTGACGAGTCGCGACGATCCACTACTCGTCAACTTCTTAGAAATCGAGTGCAGGATCGAGTGCAGAATAAAATTGTGTATAGAAAACGAGATATAGTCACTAGGTAAATTTCTCCAGAAATCGTATTTACACTGTCTGTCATTCATTGGTGAAAGTAATGTTATTTATTATTCTTATCCATCAGCAAAATACGACGGTGCTTCTGATCTCCCATCGAAGAAAGCTGAGAGAAGAAAGGTAGAGAAGAAAATCCTGATGTCGTGCGCGCGATTCTCATTGTTTCGCTAACTGCTATTGTAGCCACGATGCAATAGTGTGCCAATGGAAGAAAAAGGAAAACACGAAACGCCAATTCCACGGAACAGTTATTAAACGTTGCTGAGGAGAAGAAGAAAAAGGTAGAATCGCCCACGCGAACGACACGCTTTGAACACGATAATATTATCCTCAATGTTACATAACATTACGTACAAACTGTACTGTGTACGCGGTATCGGGCGAGAATGTGGTTTTATCGTTTTAGGCAAGTCAAGTATCGTGGATCAAGCAAACAATTATTATTCTATTAAGGGAATTAGTCGAACGAGCCTTTTTTTTTCCTTTCCATGAAAAAACGCTCGAGGGGAAGCTCGTTTTGCTTGATTTGGAGAAACGAAAGATCTTTCACACACACACACACACACATACGATACACACTTTCTTCACACCGGCATCGCCAGTGCTACAAGAAAGCGTGTACAATGAACGATGAATCTTCTCAGCCAGGTCGTTACTTTCAGTTTTCTTGCGTTGCAACGCTGGTGGTAGTCTTCATCCAGGATGCTAACTACTTGTCTCCCGTGGACTCGCGCGGCTTTTGTCAATAGGCTAAGCGCGAACGTTGTACCGCGAGCCGGCGCAGAATGTCAGCAGAGAGTTAACGAGAGAGGATAAAAAGGGCATCCGCGTGCTATCCAGCGTTTAATATCTGATCATGCACGGAGAACACAGAACGGTGCACCGTAAAACTGTGCACGGTGTATATAAAGATAAATCTATGTTACCACCCTACCTTTCACTTCTCTCGTGCACGTGTACACGCGTCTTGCGCGCTGTCCTCAGGGTAAGAAGGTCGTACAATAAGAAGGCGAGTTCAAGCTGAACGATGTGGGTGCTAATTTCGATCGAGCAGTGAAGGGGGATAGGGTGAATAATCTCTCTTTCTCTGCCGAGAAACCGGTGCGGCAGAAATACACCTTAGAGAGATTCCTGTCGTGTCTCGTAAAGAAAGAAAGAAAGAAAGAAAGAAAAAAACACTGTTGTTTCTTGCCATCACCGTCGAGATAAGACTAACGAGATCGAACGAATTCAACAGTTTATAGGAAATTATGAACCGATTTGTAAGAAACACACAGTAGTTGTCTCGATGTAAAATACGGCACAATATAAAAACGACGGTATAATACCGATTCGACGCGAAACATCTTCTCTGTTCTTTCACCTCGGAGGCCAGAAGGAAAGACAGAGACAACGAAAACGAGACATATGCAAATTATTTTGTAGAGCCATGTTCGTTTAACCTTTGTCAACCGTGTCACATACCGCGTACAAGGATACTCGTGGCGCTAAGTTGTATACAAATCCCCCATCATACAACTGAGAAAAATGCCAGCATTATTACGCGAAAAGACTTTGCTAAAGACAAAAAAAACGTGATGTATTCTTTTTTCTTTTTTGTAAGCTTCACGAGAGGAAAAAGAATTTTTAACTCGTGATAATTTAAATTACACAGCGACAGGAAATTACGTATGAGATCGACGTTACATCTTCATGGTAATTTGGTGTTCTATTAATATAGCTGAAATCAAGCGAAGAACCGTAATTCTCTTGCCAAGCCCAACGTATGACCTAATCGTGATTAAGTGACAGAGAAGAAGAAATGCATTATGTCTTTAAATGCAGATGTATTGTCGTTTACAAATACGATTATGGTTATCGTTTGCCGTTGTCTTTTTACCAATTGTTGATCGTGGAAAATATACTACGATACAGCTACGATTAATGAATATTTTTATCTGCAAATAAAAAAAAATTTTTACAAAAGATATTAATTCTTTATCTCAGAAATATTTGCCAGAATACATCGAAACAACTTCTTCGAAACTTTACAAGATTACTTACGCCAAGGTGTATATTCCTTCGATATATCGTTGCATAAGAGAAGTATGTATCGGCACTTTTTTTTTTTTATCAAGGGACAAAGATTAATTATACAATGGAATGCATGTATGCGCATCATGACTCATCGAAAATCTCGGTTTACTTGTACTTTTTACTATCTACCGGTATAATAAAGTTGGATTTTTTTTTTTTTTTTTTTT
>CAJDYZ010005629.1:23531-47492 GCA_903986555.1 Heterotrigona itama
CGCAATCTAATTGCAATTAACACAATTAATTGCTAGAATTATCTCTCATTATCGTATCACTGTCTTGTTCAAGCAGTGGATTAAGATATTTCCATTCATGATTGTCCAGGCACAATTATCATAATAAAAAATTTATTATTGTACACGTAATGAAATGAAACGCCATTCGAATTCTCTAAAAAGAAGATTCTGGCGTAGGATTTTCGTAACGAATCCTTGTTCCAGAAGAGGAAAACAGTGAATACTCAAGTGGCGTCAGACAATCAGCTAGAATTTCCTTCGAAGACGACTTGTTTGGAAATCAAAAGCAGAACAAACGCAACACCCTGTTGACCCAGACTCTTGAGAAAAATCGACAAATCCTTTTGCACGAGGAACGTGTCGTGGAGGGCCACAACGAGCAAAAGGAGGTAAAAGAGGAAGATGATATCGGCGATGCAGACAGTGGTAGAGGAGATAGTTCGGTTTCCAGCGATATGAAGGAGGAGGATCTACCGGATCATTTGCAACTTGGCTCTGAATTCACATTCAGAGTTACTGTATTGCAGGCCATGGGCATTTCTACCGAATATGCTGACATTTTCTGCCAATTCAAGTACGTTCAGAACTATAATACAATAATAAACAGATTCTATGCAAGATTAATAGTTAATGTACAACTGTGATATATCTCGTTCATAGTTTCTTGCATCGGCACGATGAAGCATTTTCAACAGAGCCAGTGAAAAATACCGGAAAAGGAAATCCACCTGGATTTTATCACGTGCAAAATGTATGTAGCTATGTTAAAAAAGAAAAGAAATTTACTTATGTATGATTATGATTAGCTTTGATTATATGTTTATTCTTTTCCTTGAATTCCTGTAGATTACGGTTACGGTAACAAAATCGTTCTTGGAATATCTAAAAACTCAACCGATTGTTTTCGAAGTTTTTGGACACTATCAGCAACATCCTTTGCATAAAGATGCCAAGCTGGAATAGTAAGTATTAAGTAATTCCTATGAAATTTACAATTATAGAATACAATTCGCATGTAATAGTGTTTAACAATTTGATGAAATATTGTCTTGTTAAATTACAAATACACTCAGTTGCATTGTATTTGTATTTCACAGCGTGAGACAACCACCAAAGAGAATGCTTCCACCATCTATACCTATCAGCCAACCTGTACGCTCACCAAAATTCGGTAGTGTTTTACCATCCCCTAGCACGTCACATGTTCACGCGAAATACGACGTATTAGTTTGGTTCGAGATTTGCGAATTGGCGCCGAACGGTGAATACGTGCCGTCCGTGGTTGACCATAGCGACGATCTACCGTGTCGTGGACTGTTTCTCCTTCATCAAGGAATTCAGCGTCGTATTCGAATTACCATCGTACATGAACCAGCGTCTGAACTACGATGGAAAGATGTGAGAGAGTTAGTTGTCGGACGTATCAGAAACACGCCAGAACCAGAAGAAGAGGACAACGATTCGTCAGTGCTTTCGTTGGGTCTTTTCCCTGGCGAATATTTAGAAGTGCCCGGTGATGATAGATGCATGTTTAGATTTGAGGCAGCGTGGGATAGTTCTCTTCATAATTCAGCCTTGCTCAATAGAGTAACAGCTTACGGAGAGCAAATCTTCATGACCATTTCTGCGTATCTCGAGGTACGCTTATTCTAATAATAATTTCATATTATTCTCCTTTCTAATGTTTCATGTTATACGTACATTTAATAGAGATCTAATTACTTGTTATACATTTAATAGAGACTAATATTAGATCCATCCCTAGCTGTTATCATTGTTTCTTTTCTAGTTGGAGAATTGTGGAAGACCAGCCATCATCACGAAAGACTTGAGCATGATCATTTATGGCAGAGATGCCAGAGTAGGGCCGCGTTCCCTGAAACATCTGTTCAGCGGAAGTTACCGCAATCAAGAAGCAAATAGACTCAGTGGCGTTTACGAACTGGTCCTGCGTCGTTCTTCGGAAGCAGGTAGCCCAGGTTTGTCTTGCTACCCTTAGCGTAGACCCCTCTTGATCCCATCCCCCTCCTTATCGATATAATAGTCGCATGAATTTAAAGAAAGGATATTTTATTCTCTGAATGTTACATCGCTTGATTATTTAATAATTGACACTCACGATGACTATTATATCATGTTATTAACGAATTGGCAATTTCCTTCATTATGTTTCATCCTTTGTTAAGTTTATATTCCCCAAAAGAAAAAAGAAAATTTTCAAACTTGGCCGAAACGAAACGTTCATACTATTTTCTAACATTTCTAACATTTTCCTCTTATTCAGTACCTACCCCACTTTTGCAATTGTTTTTTGCAGGCGTTCAGAGGCGACAACGCCGCGTATTAGACACAAGCTCTACGTATGTTAGGGGAGAAGAGAACCTACACGGATGGAGACCTCGAGGAGATAGTTTAATATTCGATCATCAATGGGAGTTAGAAAAATTAACAAGATTAGAGGAAGTGGAAAGAGTGAGACACACATTGCTATTGCGAGAAAAATTGGGAATCGATAAAGTATCATTCTGCAACAAAATGTCACATGATTTCACAAAGAGCGAAAAGGTAAAACAATCTTATAACTCTATAACTCTAACATATTTGAGTTATGGAAAAGATAAATAAATACATCCGTTATTTATTCAATGTAGGAGGTTTGCAACATGATGGCAAAGGCAACGAATGAAACGCACGCTAGCCCAGTAAAATTGAAGCGTTCAACGAGTAAAGACATTTACGAGCCATGGGAAATGACAGAAAGAGAAAAGGAACTAGCCACAAAGTATATTAAACTTATTCAAGGTCGAATCCCAAGCAAAGAACCCATTCTATTATCCGACGTTTCACCCGGAGAAGACACTATGACTGATATGTCAGCATCCATGATGTCTTCAGTGATATCATCCTCGTCCCAAGAGTCAGTATACGAGAGAGCTAGTGATTATTTAAAGCAGGTAACCCTCTCTGCATGCCTGAGTGCTCCTGCTAGTAGCGGTTGTCCACGCTTCATCGCATCATCGTATTTTTACCTTGATGGCAAAAATAGATACATATTTGTTTTTCGAGATTCAAAAAAAAAAAAAAACTCTTTCTTCATTCATATCATCATTTATTGCCAGCAAATTAAAAGTGTTCAATTATTGGATAATTAATTAAAAAATCAAGATTTCTCTTAACAATAACGAGTGAAGATAGCGAGAATTCAATTTGAAGATCGACTTGTCTCTTCCATGTATGAGCTTGCAACAAACTCAATGAAATTAAAAGTTCAATCCACGTTCGTTTCTAATACTGATCAGTAATTGTTTATTGCGCAAGTTTCGAATAGCTTCGCTCAGTGAAAGTCGCGCTTTTAGCGCAACCAGCTTTTAAGAATCGCTTTTTATCAATTCTGAAATACGACAACTCGAGACTTTCGAGTCAAAGACAACCGCCAGCACAATTGGACGCGATCAGGGTGATGCTAGAGTGTTACTTGCAGGCTGCTGGTATAATAGTATGGAGCAGGTCTAAGTCGTGCATCTTTAGGTTAAGTTCACCGGAGAGAGCTAGACTGCAGGAACTGCAGGAGAGCATATTAGCCAGCGAATCCACTAACCAATCGTGTACCATTGCACCAGCTCCTTTGGGTTCATCTTCCCCATCGAAGGAAAATTTGGTACTCTACGTGCCGGAAGTCGAGGAAATTCGTATCAGTCCTGTTATTGCTAGGAAAGGATACTTAAATGTACTGGAACACAAGACTAATGGTTGGAAAAAACGCTGGGTGGTACGTACATTTTGAATGAACTATTTCTATTTGTTCGTTTCTAGAATTGATCGATATTAAAAGTATTATTGATCATTAGGCTGTGCGACGACCATATGTTTTAATCTTTCGGGAAGAGAAGGATCCAGTGGAGAGAGCTCTCATTAATTTAGCTACTGCTCAAGTTGAATATTCTGAAGATCAATTAGCTATGGTGAAAGTACCTAATACTTTCAGGTAAATTATTTATCTTTGCATGTTAAATAAGTTATTTACTTTTGCATGTAATCTGCGTCAGATTACTTGAACCGGTATTCCTTATTTTACAGTGTCGTTACAAAACATCGAGGATATTTATTGCAAACTTTAGGAGATAAGGAGGTTTATGACTGGTTATATGCTATTAATCCTCTTCTTGCTGGTCAAATTAGGTAAATTTGTAATCAGAAATTAATGTATAAATTTAAATCACTACATAGAATTGATAAAAATTGCTTTGTAAAAAAAAAAGTCATTATTAACTTGATATATTTGATAACTATTACAGGTCAAAACTAGCGCGCAAAGGGCCAACTACGAATTTGAATAACGCTTCGCCTGTTGGTCTAGTTCCGCCCATAGATCAGCAATCGAACCAAAATAAGTGAGTGGCCGATGCATTGGCCGAGGTAACGAGCGTCATTGCGAAAGCTTCCGAAAAGATGCTTTACTGGTCGCACTCGGCCTTCGAATCTCATGATCTCTGTAGCTTTCGATTTTCGGTAGTCTTCGATTATTAAAACGTCTCGAAAAATGCGTACTAACGATTGACTACCAGCTTCGATAGCCACCGATTAATATCTCGTGACATCTAATTTAACTACTCGTCAGCCACAACTCCTGGCCACCGGATAGAAATAAAATGAAACTGAAATGATAATGGAAACAGTTCTTAAATGCAAAGGCGTGTTATACGTGTTCGAATCATATTGAAATTATTACCTTTCAGAATATTGCAAACTCTCTCCTCCCTTGGTCTCTCCGTTCATTTTGAGACGCAATCAAAATGTACACAACGTCGATGAGACATCACCGCGAGTTCGCGATACCTATCTTACAGTATATTCGAATTTTTCGATATTAGTCGGTCGTACGAAGCGAGTCTCTTTTAAGCGTGGAACGCATACACAGTGAAGAGTTATTTATGCCTAAATAAAACATTCCTAAGACGATCATAGAAAACAAGGCAAGTATACACACATTGTAGGTATACTCTTTAAAGAGAAGATGTGGCACGAGAGAAAGCAAGAAAGAGAGGGAGAGAAAGAGAGAAGTAAGGAAAAAGGCAATGTAGCGAGATTACGAATTTCTGAGTGTTCATATTTGAGAGAAAGAGATAAGAGCGAAAGAGAAGAGAAACGAAAGGAAAACAAAAAAGAGAAACAGAGATTCTATGCTGAGGAAGTGTGCAGATTATTTCGAACGCGAATTCTAAACAGTAATCGTTGAATAATTCATTGTTAGTAATTCGTTTATGTAATTATGTTTGTCTATTACAACCGTTATCGAAATAATCCTTTTTCCTCTTGTTTCGTGTTGCTGTAGTATAATACATTTTGCGCCTCGAATAACAAATACTTCACTCATAAGTAACATGTTGGGATCGCAACGCTGACTTAAATTTTTACTCTTACTGCATAGATCAGTATTCGAGTATAAGAATCGAGAGAAACATTTTTCTGTCACAACAGGAAAAGTTTGTAATAATAATACGAATGATTTGCAGTATTATTTAGACGAAACGACGAGTCAGACATGTTTTCAATTCAGTACAAACGTTCGTCAGTGTTAGTTACTGGCATAGTCATCATTATCGTTTAAGAGATATCTTTCTTAATCAATTTTAACTGTATTTCAATTTTTCTACCAATTTTACGTAACCGAGATATCAGGAAAACGATTACTAACATATTGTGTTGAACGACAGATAAAATAAGAAGTTTGTAAGAAATTTCAAAGCAGATTATTTCCTCGGTCGTTTGTACGCGGTGGTCTACACAAAAGTGAGTCCCGCTCCTGTTACCGTTTTTGCTTACTAACTGTTGTAGAGTCTGATAGTTTTATTTTGTTAACGACGATATACGTGTCGATGAAGAACAAGAAATCGTACTTTAATAAGTTATATACGCATTCGGCGCTTTTAACCCTTTGAAGCAAAAATTTAGATGAAATGAACCGATGATGTCAACAGTAGTCATTTTCTTCTTTGTATACATAAATTTTATTATTTATTATATATTTATATATATATTATTATTATTTATTACCTATTTATATTGTATATTATTTATTTTAATTTATGTTATATTTTTGCAACCACATAGTGTAATTACAGTCCACAATTTAAGTTATTTTAGTAAAGTTATTTTAAAGTAATGGAATTTAATAAAATTGTAAATGCATTTAGTTAATATTACCAAGTATACAATATATATATTTTACAATTAACAATTTTTGCGTAAATAGTTATAAAATAGCTTAAAATATAAATATATATTTATTGGGGATTTTGATTGTTTATTTATTGAAAAAAATTCCAATTAGATAAAGTATAATATGATAAAATAAACGAGTTAATGGACAATACCACCGTGATAAAATTTAATTATTTGATTTGTTGTGTTTCATAATATCCTCAAAATGAGTCCATATTTAATTTTTCCTATTGTAATAAAAGGAGTACAATTTTGGTTAATTTTAAAAATTAAATGATCTTTCATCCTTCAAAATCTATGGAAAACATTGTGCAATATTTTTTTAATCATATCCTTTTTTTTTATCAGAAAATAATGTTCAGTATTATATTGTTGTTTATCTCTAATAATATATCAAAGAGATTCCAATACTTATTTAAAATGGGAATGATAAAATCCATGTAACAAATATAAAAAATACATATAAGAAATATAATATTCATAACATTAATTCTTGAAAGCAAGAACATTAAAAATCTGAACTGAAGGATGCAAGAAGTGTACTCTTTCTGCATTGCTTTTTCTAAGATATTCATTGTATATCTACAGAATAATTGTACTTTAACAGATCTAGGATTAAAATTTACGAAAGATTTATGAAATGCGCTTTTACATAACAAAAAAATTAATCCGTGTATAATTAAGATATTCACTCTTTTTTTTTAATATATAAGAAAATATTTATGAACTGTACAAGGACATAATACTTACATATATGCATAATATATTTATGAATATTACGATATGTAGCATTTATATTTTAATCATGTTATTTATGAATAATTTATTTGTTATACTATATATAACAAACAATTGTGCATGTAAGTAAAATTAAGTAAAAAGAAAAGTATTGCTTCAGGGGGTTAAAGACACAGTTTATTACTACACGAAGAAAAAAAAGAAATTGAATATTAAGCATGGAGGAGCCGAATTAAAAAAAAAAAAGAAAAAAAAACAAAAAAAAAATAAAAGAAAATAGGACATGCAAGTGAATGGAGAAAAAAATGATACGAGCGTTATGAACAAAAATGCAGGAACGCTATCGATAAAATTAATAATCATTGTTGTTATTAGAAGTCAAAATACGGAATTAAGGAGAAACGAGAACGAGAGAAAGAGAGGAATTAAAAGGGAGAGAATGAAGAAACGCGTGTGCGCGAGAATGAGTGCGAAAGAGATAGCGCGAAAGGACATGTTTGCTTATATATATATATATACCTTATATATAGATAAAGTATATTATATAAATATATAAATAAATTTAATATTAACACAAGCATTTTGTCAAATGTCGAAAATCATCTGTAGACATACAAAAAGAGGCTAACGATGATTTGACCTGTACCAAGTATGTAAGTTCATGTACTTGTTTGTAAGGTAACTAAAAACTCTAATGCAGAAACGTTTTCATTTTTGATCGTTTGCTATGGAAAGAAAACATGCATCGATGCTGTAACTTGTATTTATTATTATTATAATTATTCGATTTTCGCTAGACTCACTGTAAGTGGTAACGTGTAATAAATCGGTCAATAAAAAGCTTACATGCTTAAAGAACATCTTTTATGACGTATCCCTGTATTGAATTTAACATTAAAAATTTGCTTTTCCTTTCCTGTGATAGGAATCAGGGAAAATAAATAAAATGTTCAATTAATTTTATTTAATCATTAAAAAACCCTGTACATTAGAAATAAATTCATCAAAATAATTTCTAAATCTTTTCTTATCTGTATAAACGTCTTTCCAATGAAAATTTATATTTTCATTTGGATTAAATTTGTTTTTCAACTTTGTAAAAGCATCAGCTAATCTTTGTACAACTTGTTGATCCGACTGACTGGATAAAATATTTTGTACAATCTGGTCATATTCATCTGGATAACAGCGTATTAAATAATAAAGAGATATGCACACATTTGATATAAAATTTGAATCAACTTGATGTGTTAAAATAACAGTAATTAGTAACTAAAACAGAAACATCAATTAGAATAAAGTTATATATAATTTTATTACTTTAAAGAATAACTTACATTTAAAAACGGTGCCATTATTTGACTTCTTGGACGGCCGTCTTGAATATTTTGAAAAATTCGTCTTGTTAAAATTTCAATTATGTTACAACATAACATAGATACTTCATGACCAAACGAGAATAAACCTAACTCTATCGATGCTAAAAGTGGTCGTAGTAATTCAGACGACAAATTGAGTACTTTTTGGGAACCAACTTTACAAAGAGACATTATCATTTGAAAATAACTGTAAAAAAATGTATTTTAATTTAATTAACTTTTATGATTTAGATCCAAGTAACAAAAACTATACAACTTACTGTAAACATAAACATGGAAATTTTAATAAATCCGTAGTCATCATAGGCATAATTATGGTTAAACCATGTAAAAACACTGTTTTATCTTGCAATATATTCTCGCATAAAAGATTAGTTAAAAGTTTCATCAGTAACAAAATATCTTGATAATTGTCTTCTTCTGCAGTTGAATCTATAGTCAGTCTATTAGTATTACAACGCGTATAATTTCGTATTGCACTTAAATATATCTCAGATATCTGTGCAGTATCAGTCTAAAAGAATAATATTATAATAGAAATAAATATTATTTTTTCATGACAATTATTGTACGAAAATGATCTTGCCTGAGTAAAACCACGAAGAACTGGTTCTGGTCCATTTGTACATTCAAAAAGTAACTCTAAGATTAATTGTACTATATCTTGATAATTATGGTATAAAGATATTAAATTTGGTAGCTCGCGTAATACCGGTTGAATGTACTGATATAGTAATCCTATTTCCGATCCTCGTGCGCCTTGTGCCACTCCTACAGTACATTTTAAATATGAAAAAGAGAAAATGAATATTATTTAAATATATTAAATACCTTATATACAGTTTACTTACATTCTAAATTAATAAAAATCAAATAATAATTAAAATGATTTACCAATAAAACATTCTAAAACATCTATAACTTGAATTTTAATTTCCTCTTGATGGTAACATTGCAAAAATTTATCGTTTGAAGTAATTTGTTTAAATTTGTCTAACAAAGGTTGCAAAGTCTGTGTCCAATATGATTGATCTATCTTATTTTGTACAGTAATTGCAACTTGGACCACTGCTTGCATTAATCCTTTTTTAACTACTAGCGGAAAGTCATGTTGTCCTTTTATGGCCAAATTGATGATGTTTCCAAAGCGTTCAGATTTTAATACATAATCAGCTCTGAAAAGAATATATGTAGTGGAAAATGATACACATAAAATATAATACTTCTTTTACTGAATATAATACAAACTTACTTTTTTGTTCTACTAACAAGTGATATTAATAACTTAATAGTTTCTTCCATTACTGCAGGCTCACTTTTGAAGGCATTAATATTGAATTCTATTTTTTCTAAGAGAAAATTTATAGCCCATACTGCACCTGCAGTATTTTCTCCGAAAGTATGTAAAAATGTAAGAGATATCTCAGAATAATGATATTCTATTGATAAAAGATAATGTGAAGACCATTTGTGTAGAAACCAAATTATGGTGCAACTTAATTCAGGGCTTAGTATATTATCTAATAGAACAGACATTGCAGCTTTTTCTATGACACATAAACGAAAAATACTTGCAACTAACCGAATGACATGATCTACTGATTCTGTGGCAATATCAATGGAAGATGAAATATTTTCTGATGAAGCTAAAAATTGTAATGTAAAATTCATATCAACTTTTCCTTGTTGCACCTACAAAAAATACATTATTTCTTATAAAAAAAATTATTATATTACAAAATGAAATCCTAATTTACTGTTCTCATTCTATTTACACACCTGTTCCATATCATATCTCATTATTTCAGTAGGTATTAAAGCAAGTTCACCATCAGATTCCATGCAAAGTATATTTCCTATCATAAGAACTAGCCAATGTATGTCTTCATATAATCTAGATAGAGAATCATTTTTCATTGTATGAAGTGATTCAATTTGTTCTAATAATTTATTGAAGTTTTCACGTAATTTAAAAGTACGATCTTCGATCAATTGTGCCAATAATGGAAGGGTATAATTTGGTATTTGTCTACCAAAAATTCCTAAAATAAGGAATATATTTTATAAGAAAAATATGTATACCATCTATTATATATCTATGAGCACATGTAAAGTTTACCAATTATTTGTAAATGTTCTTTGAATTTATCTTTATCAGCATTTTCATTGTCCAGTTCTTCCTTTTCAAGATCTTTATCTTCAATATTTCTTATGCCTTCTGGGGGTGATAAGTGACATTGTAAATATATGCTAAATATTTGAACAAAAGTTTGCTTAAGAAATTCCTGAGAGAATAAATCTTTTTCAGATAAAATATACAACCACGCATCAAATAAAGCATCTAGAGCTTCTGTATATAAACATTCGCCTATGCTTAACTACAATAAATAAAATAATTTTATTAGTAATTATACAATTATTTTTTATTTATAATTTATTATTACTTACTGATTCTTCTTGTGCTGCATTTTTTAAAAACATGCAAGTCAACCGCGACATTTGTTCCAAAAATGTTTTCATTACATCAGCAGATAAAGAGTAAAATTTTTTTTGAAAAGATGTAAAAAGTTTCTTAATGATATTAGCAATTCCGCTTGCCTCTTCGTCAATAATATTAACGCTTGTAATTAATTTTAAAAATCTTTCTATATAATTAGTGAAGTATTGCATCTCCATTTCTTCAGATTGCGTTTTTGTTCCACTCAAATTTACCATTTGAACTAAACATGTTCTTATATGATGAGCTAAGTGTGGATTTTCTCGTATTTTCCAGTACAATGTAAACATTAAATCTAATATAGATGGGACTAACATTATATCTTCCCAATCTTTATCCAATTCCAAAGGTACACAGTTTATCGATTCCCGAACATCTTCCAATACATCTTGTGCTATGGCATTAAGGAATTAGAATAAGAGTAACAATAATAAAGAAAATAATCTAAAATATCTAAAATTAAGAGAGAAAGGGAGAAGGAGAGAGAGAGGCTGCAACAGGTTTTTATAAAAAGGATATTTGTATGTTTTACGTAAACAAATGTCCATGTAAATATATTTTCTAAAATTGGGAGTAATTGTTTCAGAAAAGTTATGCTATTTTCCTGTAAATCTTTTTTAATTAATTCTTCAATTATTCCAATACAAAATTTAAAAATTCTTTTCAAATCAATATTTTGAAATATCTTCTTTTCATTGAAATGTGTTTCCCATGTTAAACCTATATTTGTAGACTTAGAATTGATTACATATTCTTGCATTATTGCAGAAATAAGATTACATCCCAGAAGTTTCTAAAAACATTAGAAAGCATTACAATACATAAAACCATGGAACAATATAAATTTAATTAGTTTTATTTACTCTTGGTAAATCACCAGTCATTATTAAATTTTCAACTTCTCCTAATATGGTTTGTCGAGCCTGTCCAGAGTCATTTACACTACCTCTTTTTATTATAATTGCAATAACTTGCAATATACATCCTTTGACATATGGAGGTAAGTTTGGTTTGTTTATAACATAACGTAACAGATAATCTCTTAATGAAGAAATATCTATTTGTGATAATGATGGCCATTCCCGTATTAATGCTATTTTTATTAAGCCAACTGCTTCAAAAACAATATAATCATTTGTATTAGTCTCTAAAATTTGACTACAGAGTTCATAAGGAGATTTAAGTTTTCGAAAATTTAAAAAAACTTCTTCTGCAGAATGACGTTGTTCTGTTGTAACTAAATTTGGTGGTGCCTAAAAAGAGAATGCAATTATCAATGCAAATAAAAACATATGTTCTTCTACACATAAATATTAATAAAAAAATACATATAAGTAGCTATTATAAATAAATCATAATAAATTCTATAGTAGAAAAATAAATAACATTTCAATTATAAAACATTTAAAACTAAACATACAGTAGATATTTTTAAATATTTTTTTTACATTATACATTTTCCTGTTAAATTAAACATAAAATAGAATAATACTAATATTACGTATAATCAATATTTACATAATCTTTTAAAAGTTTAATAAATAATTTTATTTATAACCTTCATGAAAACTATTTTATTATATATAAACATACCAAAATTATTTGCGCAGCTTTTTCTAATTCATTCATTAATTGTTCTGCCATTTGTTTGAAAATATTAGAAGATTATAAATTAAAATAATGTTTGTAAACAAATTTATATAATAAACAACATTCGTTACACACTTCAACCCGGCGCAAGTTCGAACTAAACTGAACTTGCATTCTGTCACTTACGTCACTTACGAGCATTTCAAGTTGAATTTATTGCGCATTTTAATTTCTAGGATTATACAATATGTGTACAATAATTATATGTAAGTATATATATATGATATAGATCGAAGATATAATTTAAAAATTAATTACTAAATTATAAAATTTCAATATATTAAATGACAATTTCATTTGTCCTGTCAATGTTTGTTTGTATAGCATGGTATAATATTTTCAAATAAAGTTAGAAATTAATGATAAATTTAAAAGCAAAGTAATTACAAATGAAAATTATAAACAAATGAATAAAATAAAAATTTTAATTTAAGACAATGAAATAACTTATTTAATTAAATTATCAAATTATTTAATACAATGAATGTATACAATATCCTTTATATGTTTTTTTTCATATTTTTATTAAATATTTATACATTTTAAAAGTCAGTAATTATATAATTATACATACAATGCAATAATTACAATACACAATGTAATTTGTATAAAATTATTTACAATAACGATCTGCCTTCATTTTACTTCTTCTATCTAATAAAGCTTCATGCAGAGTTCCTTCTTTTTTTGCTTTTTCTAATTTAGAACTATCCTCCTTACTTATTCTTAGTTTTTTGTCCTGGAATTTCTGAAACTTTCTCCTGAAATATTATCATAATATTATATCTTTATGTATTAAAATAAATAACGGTATTTGTATTACTTACACATAATTCACTTCAACATCATGAAGAGAACCTTGTTCTTCTTTGGGAATGTCTTTGTTTGGATCTTGAGCTTTTTGGGTTATACTTCTTATAGTACAAAATTCAGAAGAGCCAGCAGTCCTTTTTTGACAGATAATATCATCTTCATCGGTGACTGATATGAAACAATCATTGCTATTTAAAATGGCAAGCTTGTTATCCTAAAAAAATCAAAGATGTTTTAATAAAATAATTATAGAGATTTATAAACTTTGAATTTATAAACTTATTTACCTGAAATATTGGTTCCCACTGTTCAATCATGCCTACTGCATCACTTCTTCCAACAACAACACCTTTTTTATCAACACCTAAGTATTTTCCATAACCAGATTTCAATGCAATTTTAGTTTCACTTATTGGGAAAGCTGTTAGAATTTCTTCTGGTGAAGGTCCTTCCCCTTCATTATGAGGAACACCTAAGGTAAATAATCCATTATCTAATGCTTTCATATAGACATGATTTCCAAATTCAATTGCTACAGTTCCTGTGACTTCTGATACTTGTGTAGCTTTCCACCAACTACCTATAATAACATAATAACTTTGATAATAATTAACACAAGCAAACACATACAATATTATAATACCATGACTTATAGTATCTTTATCCTCTGAAGTTATGACATGTTCTTTTTCTTGTTTTTTCAATTTTCTTTTCTTAACTCTGTAAAGGATATTAGACAAGAAATTATTTCTAATTAAGCATTGAAATGAATAGGTTAAGTATGATATTTAATTTATACTTTTTTTTTTCGCCTTTCAAAATAAGTTTTCCAGATCTCACTTTATCATATTCTGACATTTTCGTGTTTTTTTACATACATTAATAATGAAATTTACTTATTAATAATTCTATAGCTTTTTTATTTATTTTATCTAAAATAGTAAAATATTTTTATTTGTAAGTTAAAGAAAAATATTTTTTTTTTATACTATATGTTTGGATGAAATTATTCTTGTTTATTATGAGACAAATAGTGAAAATTTTCGTATTTTATATTTATTTTAACGGATGACAACAAACATCAATGAAGCAACCATTCAAACTACACTTATCTTTCGCTAGTTATATTTTTTGTAAATCCAACCTAAAATTTTAGTAATTAATATAAACTGGTGTAATTCTATTTTTTTGGTGTAATTATATTTTTCTATTAAAATTTACTTGAATTGGTTAAAATGAATTATGCAAATTTTTGATATCAATATTTATTTTACGTTATTATCATATCTGAATAAATTAGATAATAATAATGTGTTATATATATACACAATCGAAATTTTCAAGTAAAAATATGAATATATATTTATGAATATTTAGATTTGTTATAATTACATTATTCATAAAATAATGATATAAATAATAAATTATATAATATAATTTTATATGTAATGTATAATACAATAATTTACACTATATTTATAATCATTATCAATTTATACATGTATATTTAAGATCATGAAAAGTAAGAATATTAATTATTATATTTTGTATATTTGAATACTAGAAACATTACAGTAACCAAATTTAACCGCAATAAAATAATTTTAATGTATGCATAATATAAAAATTGCAAATACAAAGTTCTTTCTGGAATTCAAATTCAAATATTTCTGCAAATAAATATATAGAATACAAAATTTATTTTATTATTATATATTTAGATAAAATATAAATATATAATTTTTTATTAAAATCGAGATTACAAACAAAGATTATTTCATAAATATGGAATGAAAATATCATATTATTAGGACGTTACAAAATTCGTAAAAATATATATGTGTTGTGTATATGAGTGTATAATTTATGCGCATAATTATTTTACGAGTTTTATAAAATTAGATTATAAAAACATCTTTTTATAAAAGCCACGATCTACATGATAGAATTATGTGTAAAATTAAAAATGTATAATTTCATTGTATTTAGTAGTGAATACTAGACCTTCACTAGAAAATTAAATTGTGGCACACTTTGAAATGTAACAATAGCATAAGATTTCTTTTTGAATCTTAGTAAGAATTTAAATCGAATAAAACAATTATATTTCGTTTAATATCAAATTGAATTGAATAATTAATTCTAATGGATTAAAAAATTTTTATCTAATATACGAGAGTTGTAGCACTGATATATTTTATGTTGGATGTTATATTTAATGAAAAGCAAAATTTATATTTATCATAAGTATATTGGAATTGTCGAAATGTTATGTAACATTAAAAAATTCAATTTAATAAATTAAGAAAAAATATTGTAAATATTACTATTTTTTATACATATACTATTTTACAAAAAAATTGATGCATACAAATATTTTGATAAAAAATTTTACACATTAATCGTAATTTAACATCTAATAATAATTTTTTGAATTTTGTATTACGATTCAACACTTCTCTCTGCATTATGATAACACTAATAATTATAAGATGCTATTTTATCAAATATTAAGTCTTTCTATTAGTAAGAATAGAATAAGTCATTTTTCATTCTTTCCTTTCTTAAGAAAGATGTTCATGACATAAAATTTTTGCTATGAAAAGCATCATATTCAGTGCAGACTTTTTTTTGCAAATATTAGTGGGATTGACCGATACCAAGTGTGAATCTTATTCGATTTTTAGTATACTATTATAGTTTTGTAAATATTAATTATTCACACTTCGTCTGGGAATTGGATATCGAAGTACTAAAACACTGTCTGCTGATATAATTGGTAATACATTGTCACAATGATGGTTTACTAAATGACTAACGCTATCAAAAACACGATCTTTTGTGCGAACCTGCAATTACAATATCAATCATAAATATTTGTTTCTTTAATGTATGTAAATTTCTTTCATTGACATTTTTTAAAATACTTACTACTCCTTCTGGATCAATTAATAGTAAATGTTTCGGTGTACCATTATTCATACCAGTAAGGACATATTGTCCAGGCGAGCCTTGAGATTCTCGAACCAAAAAATCACCATCCTGTCAAATATATTAAATTGAAAAAATAAAATAAATTATATATGAATATAAATCGTAATACCTACTCTTGTTAGCATTGATTCTGCTTCAGCGCGACTAACACTACCATGGAACCAAATCTCTTGCTTTAATTGTTGCTTTTGAGAATGTGGACTTAATCTATTCATATCTGATATCGCAGAACTAAATGGCTCTATAAAATTATATTTTGTTACACCGGAATCTTAGTGAAAATATTCCATCTTAAATTACTTACGCATATCAAATACATCGAAAAGCGGTGTTTGATCACGGTGACTTTCTCTGGTAGCTGCTATAACACTGTCATTTACGTAATTATGTTCAGGAGGAATATTAAAATTTGTTGATGTTTCATCAGAATTCAGATCAATTAAGTTACCACTTTCTATAATAATATAAATGAAGTTATTTTTCATCATTAAATAAAATTTCGTTAAATAATAAGATTTAAAAAAGATATTACCTGCCCATTGTTGATGATGTCTATCAGAATTCGAAAACGTATCATGTAATACAGAGTTTTGTATATTGTTGCGTGACACATGATTTTGAGCAGAGTGATGATGTTTTAAATTAGGTAGTGTTGATGCCGTAATTGGTAAAGGTGGAACTGGTGGAGGACCAATATCTGGTGGTACTTTGCCTGGTAGATCATTATAATAATCTCTATCTGCTTCTCGCATTCCATTTAACATAGGGCTATATTATAGAATAGAAATATTTTAAATAAAGTGTTAAAGATAAATTTTATAATGAATAAAGTTTGTTTAATATTTATAATTACTGTAATGAAGCCGGTTTTGTAAGAAATTCTTTAAATCGTAATTCAAAAGCTTGTCCAATAGTGGATATAACATCTTGTGCTAGACCTCCTCCACATTCTAATACATAACAAGCACGCCATTCTTGCATATTTTTAGCAACATACGCTACGAAATCTAGTATTTCCTATTAAAAAATATATTAATCAATTCACACTTTGCAATTATATAAATAGAAATGATAATAAAAACTATCTTATAACATGCAATTTTTTGCATTTACCGTATCTCCACCTGAAGCAAAAGATATACGTGGCATTTCATGTTTAGCAATAATATGTCCAGTCTCTATGTTAGTCAAAGCTAAACTGCAACTACTAATAGTCAAATTTATTGTAGCACCTGTATGTTCCATGCGAGGTTTATCAGCAATTGCTCTTAACACTTTCCTATCCACCTTTAAATATAAATTATTATAAATTTCAAGTTGAAATTGCTAAAAACAAAAATTAACAAAAATTAACATACCCTTCTTTTTTTATCTGCAGATTTTAAACCAGCTGCTTCACAAACTCTGTTTATACATTCTCTAAAAGAAATTGGTAACATGTTCAAAAGGTATTAATGTTTCTTTATGATATTTCTTTATATATGAAATAAACTTTACAAAAATATTTAAAATCTTACTTGGCAACACATGATCTTGTTTCAAAATCTAAACTTTTCATAGATGTGTATACTTCAAGACATCCTATATACTAAAAATCATAAAATATAACAATTAAATATCTATAACTTATCAGTATTAATACATGTATTAATAATAAAAAAATAAAAACTTACTTTGACAGTATAAGTGATTCCTTCTTTACTCACTAAGTGATCAGGGTGTAACCATCCTCTGGCTGGCTTACTTATAAAACTACTACCTCCAGTTGCCATTTCTAAATTTTATACACATATGTATACGACTACACATTTAAAAGTTTTTAAATATTATATAGGATATGAAATATAACACTTTTATAAGCAAAAGAATTACTTCAAATATTTTTAATTTCAGTTTAAATTTAAAATTATCTGAAATCTAAAATACCAATATATCTTTTTCAATAAAATGATAGGTATAAACACAATATCGCTTACAATGGCATTTTTTGATACCTTATAGTTATTGTTATTGGTAATTTGATGATTATTATATAACATAGACAATGCAATTTAATATTATACTTTAATTAAAATATACTTATAATAATGACAATTGTGAATAAGAATCTTTAATTGTGAAAATTTTCGATTAAAGCACGTATGATTTACCAGGAAATGAGATCATACCTCACATACGGTTATTAGAATCATATGTCAATTATACTCATTTAGTACATTAATCATTTCGTAGAAATCTCATTCAGTACACTAATCATTTCGTAGAAATCTTTCAATCATTACATAAAATAATATATTACAATAAATTCGTATTAGTCTGCATTTTGTGCTACACCCAAGTTAGAAGATACATTTACTATCTTATAGAAAATTCCATAAATGCCAAACAGAAATTACCAATAAATTACCTATGTTCCCTACATTATCGACTGAATAAGTCATTAACTAATGACAGGATAGATGTAATATCATATAAAATTTCGAGTTTCACATTCTGCAATATCGATATTTGGAAAAAAATTAATGTTTTTTACGCCTTCTATGATTTGATGTATAGTCAATAATATGATCTATATAAAATTATAATTTTGTGAATTATTATAAATGTAAAAATTATATTTGAACTACTGTGCAGATGCTTATTTAACTTAAAAAAATTAAAAATTATATATATAGATACTTTGTTAGGTTAATTATTGTATTTAATTAATAAAAAAAATTAGAGAATGATTAGAGAAGGAAAGAGGAAGTTATCTTTTATTTCAAATTATATAATGTATTTTTGCAATAATTTTGAATAAATTTAAGTTGAAAATATTTTTCTTTTTTTTTAATAATATTGTTTCCATAAATTACCGATTTATTTTTTAGTGGCTCTTAAGAATATTCTTCATGTTCGAGCCCCCACCCTGCCAAATTAAATTACAGTACGAATTTATTGTGCGGTGGGTTAGTCTATTGTCGAAAATCGTGGTGTAAAGATATATGTGCGTGACGTTTATTAGCTGCATAATACTTTCATATTTACAATATATATCTGTTTATTTCATATATTTGTTAACTTCATTTAATTAACATACGTTCTAAGATAATAATTAATCGAATGTTATCAAAACTTATAATATTATTATAATTTATAACGGAGTTATTTTTTTCTCTTGAATCGTATTTTTGGTTGTCACATTTACTGCTAACTTATATTATGAGCTTTCAAAATAATATTTGAACTTGATCAGTGTTTTATTTTCATTTATTTCTTTTATATGTTTATTTGAAAATTCTAATTTTCTTTTGGTTGAATGTGCAACAAAATTCAAAAAGGCTTTTCTAGTTAAAGCTTTTCACAAAGGTATGATAACATTTATTTAGATATTGATATATTTATTGAAACTTATATTATTTGTTGAGTATTCAATGTATATGCATTCTTAATAAATAATTTTCGGGAAAATATGTTATCATGGATAATTTTGAACACATTCTACGCATCGCATCTTTTGTACATTGCGCAGCTTCGTTTATTGAAAATAAAAAAGCGCCATATACGAAATACAAAGTTTTTAAAATTCTAACGAATATTCAGTATTATAGTTTTTGCAAATACGAAATATTCATGATTACTTGACAACATTAAGAAATACTTTATAATCTGAAATATATTAAATACATACAGAAATGTTTTTAATTGAATTAATTAATATTAATATATTGATATTATTATTCTATTTAATAATTAATATATTAATTGATATGAAAAATTAATAGAATGACAGAAAAGTCATTTTATATTTCACATTATATCTCACAGAATATTTTGAACTTACTAAATATTTTCCTATTTTTAAGAACAAATTATAATATTTTATATTTTTTTTCAGCTTTTACTTCCTTCATAAGATTCAACAATTTCTATTTGATAACAACGTTCTTCGGGTGAGTCACATGCATTTTTGTTCTTCTGGTTACTCAATTATGTTGCAGAATAAAAAATCCGAATGATTTATCATCCTCTTAATAAGAAATTTATTTAGAGCATGAAAAATCATTTTTTTTACTATATATTTTGTCATTATGTTCGTTTCGAAGTATGTAGTAGTAGTAGTATTTTTTCCCCATGTATTATATGTTGATCTACTACGTACGTTTATCTATTGAGTAAATCATGATAAATGCTTTTTATTAATGTTTTGACAGACTAATTATGGTTTGTACTTTTATAAAATAATCAAGATTTCTCTGTGAAAAAATATTTATTTCGGTTTGTATTATAATTAGATAATAATGATCGCGTTCGCTTTTATGTTCCAAATTGCAAAATATTGCGTTTCATTTAAAATTGTATGTGCAAAGTTTCTAAGTAGGACTTAGAATTTTTTGAAATTAAATAAAAAACGAAATATAAATTAGATTTACATAGTTAAATAAAATATCTTTAAATTGATAGGAGATTATTAATTACTTTTTTAAAGATATTAATTTATGTTTAATATGTACATAATATTTATACAAGACATAATATCGTAATAACATAGTATCGTAATAACTATGTTTTATATGTAAGAATTCATTTCAAAATTTTCTTTTTTTTTATACAAAATTAGTATTTACGCAAGAGAGTAAGCTTATACATTGTATATAAATTTTAATTCAAATAAGTAGTAAATTAAATCACGATAATGTCACGAAAATGATGCGGAAAATAGATGATACGAAAAAGCATTGGTACGTCAAATCTATTCTCTCCTTAGTCAATGGTTTCATATTTGAAATTTGTTACCATACACTCCAACCTCAAAAATATTTTGTGCTTAGTTAATGCGTTAATTGTGTGATAAATGATATATACGATTATATTATATACATGATATAATTTTTATAGATCATGATATAAAAATATGAAAAGAATAAAACTTAAGCCTAGAAATCCAAATCCATTGTTTGAATTTTGGTTAGAAGAATGGAGAAAAGAGGCTGCGTCGAGAAATTCCGATTTGCAATATCATTTTTCGAAAGCACTCGCTGCATTAAAAAAATATCCCTTGCCATTAAAATCTGGGAAGGATTGTATAATATTGCAACACTTCGGTACGAAATTATGTTCGATGTTAGATAGAAAACTCAGTGAATATAAAGCTCAAAATAATGATTCAACAAGTGTGAATGATGTTTGTGAGCATTGTAGTTGCAATGAACAATCTGTATTTAAAAGGAAACACAGATCACAACAAATTATTATGGATGCAGATTTGGTACCTGAAGAAGTAAATATATTTATACATCTTTTACATACAGATGTTATAAAATATTCATAAAATAAATTTAATGAATATTTTGTTTCAAGACAGAACTAGTTACATTTGATGACTTGAATTTATCATCTTGGAATGTAGAAAATTATGCTGCCTTATTGATATTATATAAGAAGACACAAGAATGTTATTTAGGTATTTTTGAAAGATTATTTTTAATTTTTGCGTGTGTTTTCTATTATTGAATTATTCGATCAATGATGAATGCTACAATTTATTAGGATATATTGCTGAAGTAGACTTATTGTCTGAAATAAGACAGTTATGTGGTGCGTATCATGCAACAAAAACTTCAATTTTAAATTTGTTTGAAAATGGCTTAATTTCCATGATAGGTGCACCAATTAGGTAATAATATTTATTGACAACAAATTTTAAGTTTACAAGTGAAGTTAATTGTTTAGTATTATTAAAATTAATATAACTTGTATAGGTATAATCTTACAGAGCTTGGTATAAATATTTCAAAAATAATATGTAAAATTACAACTACTGATATAAAAACACTAAATTCTTTTGAAGCATTAAATCAAATTCAAATATCTTTAAAGACATTCATTACACAAAAATCCAAATTGATAAAGGATTCAACCAATCTTAATAATACATACGAGAACATGCAAGTATTTACACAAGGTGTTAAAGAAATAGAAACTAAGAATTTAAATAAACCTTCAAAAATATATAAATCTAAATCTGCAGAAATTATTACTATTGAAAATCATAAGGAACAAGTTGATAAGAATTTTGTAAAACAAAAGACCAAGAAAAATAATATCTGTACAAAAATTGTGCAAGAAGAAATGAAAAATGTAAAAGATATAAATCATGTGCATAACTTAGAAAATAATGAAGTAGATTTTATAAATGATATTCAGAAGAATATTTATTTAGAATCAAGCAACTTTGATGTAATATTATTAGTAGATACGCAAGAAACTGCTGGGTATGCTTTATTGCATTTTTAATTTTAATATTTCATAATATTGCATTTTTAATTTTAATATTTCATAATATATCTTTAAATAACTTTGATATAGTGGTAGGACAAAACCTCAACATGATGCTACTATCATGGAACTAACAAAACTTGGTGTATTATTTGAAATACGTCACTTAAAAGTTGGTGATTTTGCATGGATTGCTAGATGTAGAAAAAATAAAAATAATGAATTAATTCTACCTTATATAGTAGAAAGGAAACGAATAGATGATTTAAGTGCAAGTATTACAGATGGGAGATTTCATGAACAAAAGGTATATCATATATATAATATGTATATATAATATATATATATATAATATATGGTTTATGTTTTTATGTGATTAACTAAGAAATTATTTTATATAGTTCAGATTGAAGCAATCTGGAATTACAAATCTTATATATATCATTGAAGAATATGAAAAGGGTCAAAGATTGACCATACCACATTTGTCATTGATGCAGGCTTCTATCAATACTTTGATACAAGACGGTTTTTCTGTTAAATATACTAAGAATCATAAAGATTCCATATTTTATTTATCATCAATAACTAGAATTTTGATAAGAACTTTCAAAGTACATAATTTTTCTATAAAAAATTTTACTATTTTTATTTAGTTACTTAATTTAGTATTAATCATGTTCTATCAAATATTTTTCTAGGAAAAAAATTTGATAGGTTGCAAAAAAGAAGTTGTCACACAAACAAATATTTCAAATAATACTTGTAATTTTATGGTATTTGAAGAATTTAATAAAGCAGCATCTAAACAGAAGGTATTTGTACTACTTAAATAAGTATTCAAGATTATGAATTTAATGTTTACATCAATAAATCTTTTAGGTATTTAAAGTAAATGAAATGTTTGTTCGCCAATTATTACAATTAAAAGGGATGTCCATAGATAAAGCTTTAGCAATTGTAGAACATTATTCAACCCCGCAATTATTAATCGAAGCTTTCCGGGAGTCTAGTTGCAATGGTGAATTATTGTTAGCAAATATTGAATTTGGTGATAAGAAACGTCTTATAGGACCAACAATTAGTAAAACAATTTATCAATTGTACATGAAAAAAGATCTAAATTGATCTAACTGATCTAAAATTTTATATATACGAAGATATAAATCAATTATATACATATAATGATGAAGATTTATACAATTATAATACAATTATAATTTTTCAACATTAAATATTCTGTGATATTCTTATTATCATTAAAACCTTTTATACTGCATATCAACCTTTCCTATATTTACTAATAGTCAACCCGTAGAATTGTAATTCTAAGGCTCTTATTATTGTATTTACTATCTTGACTAGCAACAATGCGAAATATCTTTTGCT
>CAJDYZ010005632.1:3677-21198 GCA_903986555.1 Heterotrigona itama
ATTTTAATGTACAAAATATAATAGGAAATATTTCCTCGGAGAAAGAGATATGGCTCGAGGTATGAATTCTCATGGGTATTCAAGTTGCCAGTCGTCAACTTTGAAGCAACGAAACATTATTAATTAAGGTAAGAGCGAAAGAAATTAATTACCGTTCTTTGAGACAACGGACGAATAGAAAATCTCGCAGAGCTTGGGGGAAAGTGAAGCGCGTCGAGGATTGAAAGTGCGAGAAATGGCCAGCTGGGTGCAAACAAGAACCGCATGACTAAGCAGTCGCGATGATCAATATTAATGAAAATCAGACACGGTGGCTGGAGCTACTTGCGCGTAAAATGCCAGGACCGTTGTTGCCTTCTTTCAACGACTGGACTAATCATAACTCCGCGATATTTCGGCTTAAATTAAATTTTGCCAGGGGGGTTTTGTTCTATCCTAGCCTGCCCTTTAATTAAATAGTTGCCAGTTCCTTGGGAAACGCATAAATGAGAACGCGGTGAAACACTTCGAGTTTGATATCGGGTACAAACAACGTAGCAATTTCGTTTCCACGGTGTTTCGTTTTATTCCATCCGCATCCGCGGAGAGAATTTTCTCCTCTCGGCACGATTTACTCCTTGGTCGATCCTTGCTATTCTTTGCTACGAGTAAACACTAAAAAAGATCGGGAAAACCGAAAGAAAGTTGCTTCAACAAGGCGGAAATAATTTCTTTAAGAGCGCAAGGATTCGTTAAGCGAGGGACGTTAAAATGTCGTCGACGGAGGAGAAAGAATCGGAAATAAGCCGTGAGGGAGAGTATCTTGCAAAAGATACGACGTAAGATACGACGCAGAGAAAGGCAGGAAAGAAAAATATTGTCATCGAGATGGAGGGGAGGGGGGAGGGGAAGCGAGGATGAAATTAAGTGGTCGCGATTCTCCGAGACGGAGAGAGGGCAGAAAAAGAAAAAGAAAGGGAAATTCTACCTTCGCTTCGGTAGAAGCGTATCTCCGCAGGCTTTCAGAGACGCAGGAAGCTCGATTTCTGTGACCGACGATTGAAGCGGCACGACTTCTCGTATGCAAAGGTACATACATTTTTGAAAACGCTCGGCCATCGTAGCCCACTTTTCTTTTTTCGTGTTTTTGCTGCTCGTCGCTTGAGGAAGATTAAAAGGCGAAGATCGGTCGACGAGTTAGACGAACAGGTTGACCCGCAATTAACACGCGACCCTTTCTTTGACTCGCGTAGTCTGTGTATATTTCCAGTGAAAGCGCGCGCATCTCCTCTCCTCTCGTGCAGCTAAAACGTGAATCGAGATGGACTGGCTAGAACTAGAAGAAGTAGGGGGAAAAAAAGAAAAAAAAAGAAAAGCCAGCGGCGACGCTAATTGCGCAATGCAATGGCCGAGTGGTGGCGACCCTTTAGAGAGGCTTTCTAAGAGTGTTCTAAGAAGCGAGCTGAAAAGCAAGGTGACGGTGCAGTCAGACGCTTACGGACCAACGCTTGCGGCCCAGTGTGCTCCTTCTGGCCGTTTCAAGTGGCGCACATAATGTAACCACCAGTGTAACGAAGCTTTCGTACATTTCCTCCGTGATAATCACTACTCGAGGGGTGCTCGTTCGCGCGAGGCAGACGAGAGCACAGACCTCGCCGTCCTCTTTCTTCGCGAACGAACGTTTCTCGATTCACATCGTGCAACGACGTTCAACCAAATCTACCGGGACACGCTGGAACGCGACTGAAATCGAATCTCGAATCAACGAAGAGAACGCAGTCTCGTTGAGAAAGCTGAGTGTTCGTTCGTTCGTTCGTTCGTTCGTTCGTTCGAGTGTGTTGGTCGATTTTATCGACGCTTCGATTCCGAAAAGCTGAGTTACGAGAATCCATGATCGATCCATCATTTTCAAATACGAATCAACGCGAGAGGAAACGTACACGAATCAACGCGACACAGCCACCACGCCAGGTTTATATAGCTAGATTCGGGGAGAAGAAACATCAACGCAGCAGGGGGAACTTGGATGAAACATGGTGCAAACGCGGTTTAATCCCCGGATTTCGGGACGTTTTAAATTCCAATTATAGACCGAGAGGGAAGCTCGCGCGAATCACGTCGCTCGTACGTGTAAATATGCGCTTCGATTGTCCGGTCGGTCAATAAAATGCTGTATTCTGAATATATGTCCTGGCAACCAGGGAAGGGGGAGGGGGAGGGGGAGCGATGTCACGCGAGTGGGAGGCACCGCTAATAATTAAATGCCAGCCGGATTGGTCCGAACGTTGTTTTAATCCTGTCATTACCCACAATGACGATAGTACCTATGCCGCGGTCATTCATTGAGGCGAGTCAATTACGGGAAAGCATTATCGAGTTTCGAAGGGTGTAAAACGGAAATAATGATATTTTGATCGAGGCGACCGGCCTCTACGTGCTTTTCGATCGCGCCCGCTGGTGTAAACCCCCCCCCCCCACCCTTCCTCCTTTGTCAAAGTGACGAAGCAACAGAGAGAATGTGTGCACGGTCAAACGCACCGCTGATTTATGCACACCGACACAAGTATTCGTCAACGATGTGATTCGGCAGAGCGATCGAACCGATTTGATTGATTTAATGAGAATTTCCTCCGAAATAAAGAAGTCCGGCTCGCCCAGTCCCCTCGTCCATAAAACCGTCCAAAGAGGTGGAGGGGCGGGGAGAGGCTGGGTGGAGAATTATTTCGTTAAACTCGATATTCGGGATAAATTCTCCACACGTCCACCGAAATAAATGTCCTTTCAGATTACTGACAACCGACGTAAAAACTGAGGAGACGATAATCCTATCGATCACCGGCCAAACTATTCGAATGCAGAATTTCCACGATAAAATATTGCGATATATAGGTTTGTATTCCCTCGGCGCGACTTTCACCACACCTCGCACACCCTTGTTTTTATTGGTATCGCGCGGCGATGGTAATTAATAATAGCGCGATGCCTACCCGGTGGCGCGCTCGTCCGATCCATATAAGGTACATTGGCCGTGATTTATGGGAGCATAATGAAGCCTGTTCTCCGCAGCAGTAGTCGAGAACCAACAGGATAGAACAGGCGGTTGAAAGCAAAGATGCGAAGCAACGGGCAAAGAAAGAGCTGGAAGATACTTCCTCCTTAAGTGCAATAACGCGTGTCGGAGTTAAGCGAGAGAGAACTCCATCTGTTAAAGATGTCTGACATTGTAAATGGTAAAGGCATCGTACGTTCAAAACTGCTCGATTATTTTGCTGACGAAAGGGGGCTAATGTGTCTCTAGAGCAGCGCGTTTCGCGAAATCGTCTCTTGTACGCTTGCTGTTTCTTCCCTTTTTTCTTGCTTAAGGACGCCGATGATTCGAAATTCAACTACGATCAAATGCAAAAAAGTTGTAAATGCTCGTGAATGTTGATAAATGCCAATTCAAAGAATGGCAAGTGATTTGTTTCACGAAATTGAAAGGGCGGAATAGTTGTGGACGAAGGACCGGAGAATTGTCCACGTAACACGGAATAAGGTAGCGTCGTTTTGAAAGAAACTCCCCTTTTAGGAGGGGAACAGTCGGAAGAAATTGGTTTGACGAAAATTTATGCAGGGTCGAATGGCCGGACACGACATCCACGAAGGAACGCCGCACCGTGCGGCTTGTTTTATATTCTGCGGTTGGATAGCACGCAGCCCCGTTCCTTCTTTCCTGGATGGCTCTTTTTAAAAATTTACAAGAACGATGTACGATCGACGTCCTCTCCCGTCGAATAATACCAGAGATGATGCGACGTACGTCGGTCGGAACGCCGTAAAAATTTCAACCGCGGCAGATTCGTTGGTTAGCTTCACGTAGAAATCGAATTACAATGGGCGTTGAAAAAAATTGTCGGAGCGCGATGATCTTTAATTGAATTCTAAGTAAACAACGAGAACGAATTTGCAGCTCCGACAAATTCTTCGGTGCTCGTTGACGAACCGTGGCAGTTAACTAACGGGCATTAGCTAGCAAGAAAATTTACATCTTCAAAAACGAAGGGAACGCGCGATGGGCGTTCTCAACGATCCACTGCGAAGGTGATAAAAAAGTCATCTCAGGCGGCCAAACGAGTTCCACCTCGAACAGAGACAGAGAGATACTTTTTACAACGTTGTTTCGCAATTTCCTCTGAACAAACTTGCCCCGTAATGGGCCGCATACATCATACTTATTCCGCATGAAATAACAATTAGACGCATTAATTAACAATAAACGAGGATTTCAACGGGCCGTGCGTCGATAAAGGTACCCCACCGATATCTAGTTCCTCAAGTCGTAAAACGCAAGTCTGCCCGTGTGTATTCGGGGGTTGCACGTCGCCAACAGAATCCACTCGCAAAAAGGGACGAGTCTCGTCGAGTTCCTCCTAACAATGCAGACTACTTTTAACGCGCGCAACCTCCCCCCTGCAACATGCAATGCAATGACATTTATCGCTGTAGGAAATTCGTTTGCTCCTCTAATTGCGTGTACTTTTATTCTTACATTTTCACTAGGGTTTCTTTTTTTTCGCGTTTCGCTTCCTTCCAGGCCACGGCCGTGCAATTTCGAAAAGGAACGCCGTTACCCGCTGCGCCAGCAGCCTCGAGGATCTCCAACTAATTTCGCGGTGGCTAACGATTTTTAGGCGACCGTGAGACCGAACGTCGAAAAGGCATTAAGCAAAATGGAGAATTACTCGCGTTCTTCGTGTCCGCGATTAAACGTATTCTTTTCCCGCCGGAGCAGCAAGCCTTCGAACTCGTTCTCGAATAATTATACCAACGCCACACCGGCGAAATTCTTCGTCGGCCGGGCGCGAGAAGGGTCGAAACGAAATTACCAAATTACCCGGCGAGGTAACTTGCACGGAGCAAGAAGCACGAAATTGCCGGTCGCAAGAGAGTCGAATCGACACTCGCAACGAGAGAAATAACAGACCGATGTGCAGACCCGTTGGAAATAAAACGGCCATACGATACGATACGATACGATACGATACGATACGATCGTTCCAACTTCTCGATATCAATCTTGTCGACGACGGTAGAGTGAAGAATGAAAGGGTGAAATAGGACTCCATCAACCACCAGACTGACGGCGTCGGTCAGACTGTCGTTACGACGACAACAAAAAAAGAAAGAAGATGCCGACCGAAGGGTTGACGTACGAAAACAGAAGGTAGAAAAACCTCGTGAGGGTGAATTGGCCGCGATCGCGAAACGATTCTGTCTCTGCCGAGCCGCGCAACGCCCTCGTTATCGACGCAAAACTCATTTGCTTAATTGCCATGATTACCCGCGTGCTTGGAGAAGCACACTAGGAGTTTCAGTAGAAGAAAGTGGTTACTTGCCCACCTTTCCAACCTGTGCGATACGTAATTCATGGAAACGAATATATACATATATATATATATATAGTACAGTCGTAGAGTACAGACGTATTACAAGTGGTGCGACTAACCCGCAGACGTAACATTCGGGAATGCACGATACGACAGAACGGAGCCGACTACCTGGAGCCGCACGCACTACTCCCAGTCGAGGCTGAAATGTAATCGGATGGACGAAGAAAAAGAAAGGGAAGAAGAATCACGACGTAGCATTCAACTTGTGGCATTCGTTGCTCTTTATCGACTTTTCGGAAAATTACGGAAAAGACAAATTCCAAAAAATTATTTTGTACTGGATGATATGATCCACCGCGAGTAGAGAAGACTCGCCCGTCGAACTTATTCATTGTACAGCATTTGCTGAAGGAGAAGAAATTTCGAAGGGATCCAACACCCATCAAAGATTATGGACGTGTGGATCAAGTCGATCGAACCGTTCTCCGAGCTCTGTTTTACCTCGATCTCGAAATATATTTCCTTTATGAAATAATTATAATTTAATATCCGCGAAATCGTATGAAACGGAGTACCGTAAGTAAAATAGCTGTACGTTATCCGAGCGTGTAACGGCATTAAAATCGAGCGCCGATATATATATACGTTTGTATTGTATAATTGCGTGAGGCGAGCTTTGTGCTAGAAGGTCCGGAGACAAAGCTTTTTCAATTGAGTACAAGCTCCGCAAATCTCGTTTCGAAATAACCAAATAACGAGCGGTACGATAATTAACAAAATATCATGGCGTGAGCTCGATGTTGTTGCGAAACGATTGTCAGTAAAATGTGATTCGACTAACAACGCCGCAAAATGAAATAAAGAAATAATCGTTGCGGTTGATCATGCCCTCGCACGCGAGATGAAACTGCGAAATTATATTTGCGCATATACGTAAAAATCATAAGCTGGTATGAAAGTTTCCAAATTCTATGGAGATCTACGACAATCACTGTTGGAAAGCAAAGTAACCTGCATAAAAAATATAGGTAAATAATACAGTCAATTTTCCAGCTGACCATTTGAAAGCCAAAGGTAACCGATAAAATCGCGTCGTCACGCCGACAGCGTAAAACAACACGATAAAGGCTGCATGTAAAAATAAATGTACACAGGTAGAAATAGAACAACGAAAATAAAAGCGATCGTTTATATAAGTCCGATGCAATATTTCCAGGAAGTTTGATTCTCCATTTAACATATCCGAAGTAATTGAAAAAAATCAACATGGAATATTCAACAAGTAATCATAAATGGATGATCGAGAAAATAATTACGGTCAATTTTGTACGTTTTGATATGTCAATCTTTATTGCGTATTTATTGATCGTGCTCTCCCGGGAGAACTGATATCGTATCGAAAAAAATTTGGCATTATCGTTATGCGCTTCTTTCTGCTTTCTGATTATAACGCTCGTGAGTACGTGATGACCGAAGTGAGCTGTTGTGTAACTGTTCCAATTGCCCTCTCGTTTATTATTCCATTAGGTACTACAGTAGTCTTCCCGCTGTGGCGTCAAGTTATGGTAGATACAAATTATTTACGCGGCAAATATACCCTTAACGTTCGCGTATGCAGATTTACTGGAGTTACTTCGGCTCATTACTGCATACGAAATGCAAGATTCGCCAGCTTTGAATAAATAAATGTGCTTGGTCATAATGTGTTTATCACGGAACGGTCGTTAATAGTTTTTCGATATTTGCCGTTCGAATATGCCAGGCCACTGTACATCGAGGAAATTTAATTCTGTTCTTTATACTTTATACTTTATATTCTTTATATGGATACATCGTGAAATACTTCGGGATTATTAATGTCCAGAAACAGGCATTTGAATATGTCGTTGTAGAAATTTGGATAATACTCGCAAGCTCGTTTACAATCAGGTGCGAAATTAACTTCCAATAAGACGGGCTGTATCGTTTTCTTATTCCACTCGAGCATCAAATCGATCGCGTATACAGCCCTGCTTTGTGGGCTTTCCGCAATTCCTTTCGGTGGTTTTTCCTGGACTGCAGCCTCGAAAACCTGCTTGAATACGTGGAAGATTTTTGGCTCGACATATTCTTTCCATGAAAAGTCGGGGTACTGCTTCTGCCATTCTACGATAAAGTTCGCACACTTTACGTGACAAAGTGGCGTGTCCTCTGAATAATTCATAACCGTGAAATGTTGCTCGTACACGTCGAAATTATTTAAAGCGAACTCTTTATTCGCAAATCTTAAGAAAAAGTTTTTATAGGCAAACACCTTCAGAGGTTTTACACGCTTAAGCATCACTATATATCGTATATCGAACTTAACTTTCCCAATTTCCGGCCTTTTGTATAAAACAGGATTCGTAACATATTTTTGTGCGATCTTCGGCCCTGTGCTAGGCAATCGTAAAATATAGGACAAATTTTTTGTAATGTGTGTGTCTAATCCTCTAGCAAGATTCCAAGGTTTACAAATCCAATGATTGTCTAAACCCATTGATTTCCTTCGTTCAAAGTATGCGACAAATTGCACCAATTCTGTATTTAAATTGAAAGTAGTTGGTAGCCAGCTTGGATAAGTTTCAAGTGTGTCAGGAGCAAAGTATCTTTCCGTCGCCTTTCGTCTACATATAATCGACAATAAATCTTTAATAGTCAGAACATTCTCAAATGGAAATTGGTTCACGAAAACATATGGCGATTGAAAGCTTAGTTCTTTATATTCCTTGAAATGTGAGGTGTACCACAAAATATCCGCCTGATGTTCACTGTTAACAATTTCAAATCTAGGGTCATCGAGATATTCATTTACATATGCATATTGTGAAAAAACTCTTAATTTCGTATCATGTGTTCGACAGTTAATGTCCACTATATCTGGTAAACTTTCACGAATATGTCCTGCTAAAAAGTAATTTTCGTTCGGTTCTATTTGCAAAAAACCTTCTTCGATAAATGATGTTTCTATCCAAGGTAACAATAAAGCTTGCCGAATTCTTTTGTTATTTGTTTGACCTTCTACAAAGTCTCTTGTGACTTCTCCGTTACAATCAACATTTTCTATAGGAAACAAAAGAGTGTAAGTAACACGCTCTGGTAAATATAAAAATGGCACTGTTCTAAAGTTGGGTTCATCACTATGATTTATTGCTGATCCAACTTCATCCATGATATACCAAATTGGCATTTTATCCTCTATCGATCCACTACTTACAGAAAAAGATTGATTGTATCTCCACATTTCATTTAATACAAAATCTATTTTTTCATCTTTATTTGCATCAATGTCAAAACCCATTAAAGAACACATACGATCTAACAAATCTGGTATCGTTGATAAATTTTGCTTGGCATTGTTGACATCATATGTCCATGCATGATCTATCAAAAAAATATTATTTGAATCCCGAGCAGAAATACCTTTCTCGCATGAAACAAAGAGCTTCCAAACAGGATCTTTTGAATCTTTCTTATCATTGTCATAATCAACTTTCATCAACTGAAACATCAAACCAGAGTCAAATGTTTGATATTGAAGTTTTTTTAACAAAGTAAACCAGAATATTCTTGGTACCCCAGACGATTCTAATTGAGGTTGGTGTATTTGAAGAAAAATATGAAACAATTCTGTTTCATCCATTATACATAAATAAAGTACCTGAAATATGAAAAATACAATCACATGATTCTAGCAGCTTGCACTTAGTTCAATAATTAACCTAATTCTATATTATCATAGAAAAACATAATGTGGACGAAAATTTACCTAAATCTTCCTCAAAAATCAATATATTAATTTGCGTAACGAACGATTATATAAATTAAGGATCTTACAAGATCATAAATATACTTTCAAACATAACCTCTTCTTCCAGATTGATATAACATTTACACATAACACTGCAATAAATCACATTTAGTAATACAACATATGTATATATTTATTTTGTAGTTAGAGTGTTTATATTTTATAACAATTTTAAATATAGTTAAAAGCTACAGTATTACAATCAACTGTTAGATAGGGAAATTTTATTTGAAATGTTCTGACGTAGAGAATTTCGTCTTACGTTAGTACGTTGATATTTGAAAAACCGATATAAAATATTAATGGCTGAGTCTGTTCTTCCTGTTGGCGCTGAAGCGTTTTGATTCTGAATCGGTGTATTGAGATTAAGTTACTATTTTTTGACGATTTGTCTTGTATACACGTATTTGTGGTGAGTATTTAATGTTATTTCTTATCAAATATATTAATAATTAATTTTTAATATTTGATGATTTAATTATCAATAGTTTGTATCAAATCAACTAACTAGTGCACAATGTATTACACGTGGAATTAACGACTTTGAATGAAATTTAAATTATTTGAAACAGAATAAAAATATGTAAAAAACTTTAATCAGTTTTTTGTATTTATAACAGAATAACTTTTACTTCAAACGACTACATAAAGTTCTTAATAAAAATGGTTAAACTATTAAAGGAAAATAAAGATCTAACTTCTAAAAACTTTCTAAACACGCTAAAACATGGATTTGTACAAAAGAAAAAAAATCAAAAATCCAAACAAACACCAACTGGAAAAGTTGTATTGATTGATGAATCGAAACTGTTAGATAATAACAGCATGGAAAATAATACACCTCAGAAAATGGATAAAAGATTAAAAAAGAAAAATATTAAAAAACAAGAAAAATCTACAAAACAATTAAAAAAAAAGAATTCAATAAAAGCCAAAGAGAATGAATCTGATTTAGATGACATCAATGAAGGAATTGTATTACAAGATAGCATAATGGAAAATAGTGATGAAAGTCAATCATCTGATGACAGTGAAAGCGAAGAAGAAAGAACCTTGTCAAATATTCTTGGAACCAGTCTAGCTGATGAATCTGATGAGGATGATGAAGATTATAAAGACGACAAGGATGTACAAATAAAGAAAAGAGTAAAAATGTTTGGTGGAATAAAATCAAATAAGAGCACTGATTTCATTGATAATGTAGAAGATTTTACAACTGATGACAGCGACGATGAAGATAAAGCAGATAGTGATAATAGTTATGATGAAGAAGATGAGGAACTAGGGGAGGAAGAAGAGGATAAAGAAGCAGAGAGTGAAGAAGAAGATGAGGAATCAGAAAGTGAAGAAGAGGCTAATGAATCTTTGAGTCTAAAAGTACTTTTGGGTAATAGTATTGTTGATGATGATGATGATGATGATTTTATTGAGCCAACTGATAATGATGAAGATGACGATATAAGTGATGAAGAAGATGAAGAATCAGAGGAAGAAAAAGTTGAAAAAAGTAATTCAATAAATAATTCTGGTGAAGAGGATTCTTACTTAGAAGATTTAAAAAAAGATAAACGAACAATTTTTGTCAATAACCTCCCAAAGAATATTACAAAAAAAAAAGTAGAGAAGTTATTTAAGAAATTTGGGAAAATTGATACTGTACGTTTAAGAGGTAAAATACCAAAATCTTTAAATATACCAAAACGAACTGCAGCTATCACGAATGATTTACATTCTAAATTGAAATCAATTTATGCATTTGTTAAATTTGAATCTGAAGAGTCTGTTAAAAAAGCTTTGTCTGTAAATGGAGAAATATTTGAAGGAAATTATTTACAAGTGCGTGCAAGTCACAAATCAGATAATGACTATGATCCAAAAAAAGCTGTATTCATAGGAAACTTACATTTTAGTAAGTAAATATATTAGAATAAAAGTAGTAAAGAGTAAGCATAAAATTATTTAATACTATAATACACTATAATTTTCAGACATTGACATTAATACAATTAGGAAACATTTTAAACAGTGTGGTGAAATAGAATCTGTGAGAATAGTTCAAGACAAAGACAGTAGAGTTGGCAAAGGATTTGGATACGTTAATTTTAAGAGCAAAGATGCTGTTGCATTAGCTTTAGAACTTAATGGCACCACCATTTTAAATAGAGAAGTTAGAGTAAAACCATATATTGACCAAAATAAAAACAAAGAAAGAAAACATGGAAAGAGAGCATATTCCGCAGAAGATAGTCACAGTTTTTTATATAAAAAATCAAAGAATAATGCACAATTACCAGTAGAAGTATGTAGCTTTAAGAAATATTGAATCATAAATCAATTATTGAAGCTTTAATGTTATATATATGCATATTTTTCAGGTCCATAGTAAAGAAAATGCTAAAAAAAGAATAATAAAGCGAAAACTTGAAAAAACAGAAATTAGTCCACAACAAGAAAATAAGTTTCAAGGCCAAAAAGCTGATGGAAATCAAAAGGAAAGAAAAAATAAATTGGACAAAAAGAAGAAATTTCTCGCAGAAAAACTTATGGCTAAGCCTAGGAAACCACTAAATTAAACAAATCTGCTAACTTGAACATTTTCAAAACTGACTGAATTTTATTTGTGGAAGAAAATATAAAATCAAAGCAGTTAAGTGTTTTTAAAACTTTTTAAATGTCGAAGCAAAACAAAATGTTCAATAAAGTATTTTTTTTATGAATCTTTCTCCTTTATTAAATTCTTTATTTTCGAATGCAGTTGTGACGGCAAATTTTGTACATTACTTGATGCACATTTTAAGCAAAATCGTTTTCCAAAATATATACTGCATTCTAAACATACAGTTTTCTTACAAAAATTACAATCAGCTCCTAATACTAAAACTTCCCCTTTATTTGGCAAACTAAAAGGATCTTTCATAATATAACATTCTTCTGTATAGCTTAATTGCCGTGAGAATGGCGCTTTGATACCCTTGAAATCAAAGCGTTCTTCTAATGAACAATAAGAGCACTTGAATACTCCAGTTACAATTTCTTTAGAATCTTGAACTGCCGATGTTAAACCTTGACTGTGCTCAATACGAGTTTTATCCATAGATGTACTAGCGATAGATTCCATCCTATAAAGTAACATCAATGGAAAATAATCTATAATTTTTTTTTGGCAACATATTTATTTTACAATTATAGATTACAATTTTATATATATATATATACATATACATATATGTGTATATACAAACGTTAAAGAGTAATAAATTAAAAACATTTATTCCTTTTTATTAACAGAAAGTTTTTGCGATTCTTGGGGCCACCACATAGGTTTTGATACTTTTAACTTAATATCTGATACAGTAAGAGATTGAGCATTCAGAGATTCAATAATTCGCATTAAACCCAACCCATATTGACTTTCAATTCCCCTAAATTTACCTATTGCATTACCAGATTCATTAACAATTTTATCATCATATGAAACAGATTTATTAGGAATTTCATTAAATAATAGAGGCATTAAACGTTTTCTTACAACACCAGTATGGTAAGTACGAGCTGTAAGTTCCTGACCAATGTAACAGCCCTTATGAAAACTAACGCCATGTAAATAATCACAATTTACTTCTAGTGGCAAAGCTTTTCCTGGTGGTAAATCTTCAATACCTTCTGGTACACCAAGTTTATACCGAAATGCTTTGTAATTCAAGTTATTAATAGAATCTACTACATTTGAATTCAAGTGCTTTATTATCACTTGTCGCTCAATTGTTGATGCTGCTAAAATTCTAATGCCTAAGTCTGGAAGTCTAGGATCTTCGTATATCATAATATTCTCAACTATTTTGCTTACTTTATTATTAAGAGTTCCACATGGAAATATCAAACCTTCAAGTTTTTGTTTATTATTATCATTATGCTTATTATTCATATATTGAGTAGGATCAAAGAATACCCAAACATTTATTTCATCTCCTAACTGATCTATGTCTATTTTTCTTCTAATACGATACATTTTTAAATGTTTCTGTAATGGTTCTGCAACTTGTGAATCACACTCAACATAATACACATTATCTTCTTGACTTTTGTAGATAATCACATCACACATTACTCTACCCTTAATATTTAGAAATAATGCATATAAATTTGCTGCTCCTTCTTCGAAATGCTTCATATCGTTTGTAATTAATCCTTGTAAAAAAACTGAAGCTTCATTTCCTCTGATCCGTAATAAACTTTTATTTTTTAATTGTTCTAAAATTCTGGATGAAGATTCGGAAGAATCACATCTAATAAATTGTTTTTGTACCTTTCCGAATTTATTCAGCTTACGGAATGGCAAAATAAATTTTTTGAGGTGTATGATCATTGCAAATACCATCAGAATAAGAACCAAATTTTATTCAAATTTGACCTTCACGAAAAAGAAAAATACACACAACATAACATAATTTACCAAATTCTAACCTTAAATTATACTTCTTATTTTTATTGAAGAAAATAGATAATCTTACGTTTTCATTTGTTCAAATGATACTTCACAAAATCCTTTATATCGTTACGAATGTTTAAACGAAATTTATGTATATAAATATTTTGTTTCTTTCAATCTCGATTCATGAAGAATTTAACATGATAAAGTAGGTAAAAGAAGAACTCTACAGTATACTTGCCTACTAGCGCTATCAGGTGCAGTTGGTTGAAATATTGAGTTAATATTTTTGCAGATAATATAGCATCAAAAGTTTTAATTAATATTGGCTAACATTAGACTATCAAATTTCGTTTGGAGAGCTTAAAAACCAAAGATCTTTTCGTAGCTAATGATTTTACAATTGAAACGAATATGTTTATGTTTATTACAGCAAATTATAAAGAACGTAAAAAATAGTTGAATCAGAGACTGAGTATATGAATACCTCGTCTGTGATTGAATTTTTTAGAAGTTGGTAATTACAGAACACGTAACCCAAGGACCTATAAAATGCTTCGATATAATCTATACCTCGTTATAATGATATCCAATCAGAATTGACCTTACAAATTTGAAACGTAATATTGTACATACGTTATAAGACCCGACTAAAGACGAAAAAAAGATTAAAAATATTCAAATATTTTAAAATATCATTCTATAAATTTTTTCTACAAGTCTTCCAATGACAATTGTACAGAATAGCAGTATGTATATATAACAGAATCATAAAGATCACATGCTCAAGCATCACTGTTCAAGCATCATAAAAAATAATTAACAAATGAAAATTACCTTGTTGAAAGAAAGGACTGGATTTGGAAGATGTAAAATCTGGATAAAGAAGGTCCATACGATACTTCGGAATATGCTGTAGCAGTGCAAAGGAAGAAGGCGGCGTATTGGTGAGGAAAGGAGAGAGAACAGCTCAGCACGCGGAGCATCATCGACGAGAGGATCGAGAAGGACGACGAGCACTCAAAAGCAATGAAATAGGAAAGGAAAAACGACGAAACAGTAAGGCCACGGTGTCGGTAGACACGGAGGGAAAGGAAACCAAGTTGTGTGACGGGTTACCGCACGCGCGGGACGCGACGGGGAGAGATCTGCGCGCGCATTCCAAGCGCGCGTTACTTGTAAATAGTTCTATTCTCGGCAAGAGAGTGTAGCCAAGCCGAGAGTGCACGGTCGACACCAGTCGAGGAACCAACTGAAACGTGGGGCCGTGGGGCTGACGATTGGAGCGCCTCTACACAGTATTTGGAACGAATTTGTGCGAGTCCGATCAAGGCAGCCAGTGTATCGCAAGTGCGCACACTTGGTCGGACCGAGTTTGCTCGAGAAGTTGTGAAATCTACTGGTACTGTGGTACCGATAGATCACAATTGCAATTTCCTTCTTATCGAACAACGAATATTTCTGAGGTGTGTTCGCGGCGATGTCAAGTGCCGCGAAATCATGATTTCCGCGCCTTAGAAACGAAATTTTCTTCTCGAAATCGAGTGCCCGGGACTGAACGTCCCATCGTGCTTATTTCTAATTTGACTTTTTTTTTTTTTTTTTTTTTGACACACGATCGATCGAGATCGAGAAACATGTATTCCGACGGTCATGAGGTGGACGGTAGCTGGGTGTTGTGTGTTTACGTGACCAATCTTCAAATGGAGAGAAGCTTACGAGTAAAAGGAGAACTGCACATCGGCGGTGTCATGCTCCGACTGGTCGAAGATCTCGGTGAGTCTTCTAAACTTATCGTACTTTTTTAATAAATCGCGTAGGGATATCTCGGAGATTATTTCCCAGTCGTACGATTGAGGGGAGAAGCGCGCAGAAATTGAAAATTCAAATGAATTTATAACACGTGATAGATGAAATTGTCACGTGATACTCTATAAATTGTTGTACGCAGAATCTGAGAGCCACATTAAGGCTCTTTTATAACCTAAAAACCATATAGGTTTTTTTTTTTTTTTTTTGGAACAAAACATTATTTTGTACTTCGTTTTTCAAAATATCGGATCCGGATCGGTCGCGGCACGTTGTTGAGACGATCGATAGACTTTGAAGCGACGGAATAGCAACAAGTTGCGGGATTATTAGCGTGTCGTTGTAAGGAACGCGACCGCTCGAGATGTGGTCTCCCACTACTGAAGAGAGCACGACTGAAGCGTGCACGAGAGTGGAAAAACTGGACGGCCGAACTAGTTTCGCCACGACGACGAACGTATGGACGCGACCCTTTATATGCTAAAGGAGAGCTCCCACAGCTCTCGGTAGAGAGACGAAACACACGTGAGACCGGCAACCGATTCCTTACATCTCAGCGGACGTAAAACCAACACCATATACGGTCACCTTCGTCATTGATAAGCATAATTTGGCCGGTGTTTTAATCACTGACGAATTAATTACTGCAAGGGAACAACTGACTTTTACAAGTCAGTTTATTCTTACTTTTTCTCTACATCTACATCTTAATTCGTCAGGACGTTTATATAGCAATTTCTTACTTTCGATGATGCGACATGAGAACTACTGTAGGTCAATACACCGGATAATTAGCCAGATTGGGTAGTAGGATAGTTTTAGCTTCGACGAATTAGCCAATTTCGATCAATTGAGCGTACCGTAACCCACGTATATACGCATGGTCGAATAGGCGAGAGAATGTATGGCAAGGCACGTTGCGGTCTGGTTCCAGCTGTTTTAAAAACATATCGTGCAATTTCTGTGCAAGTTGTCCGTGAAATTTAACGAGGCTAGTTTCTACCATCGTTCGACCAATTTTTATGATAACCACTCAATTATCAAGCTAACAGCTTATATCCGGTCATCACAAAACTACGGATAAAATTGGTAGCTTGGCTAGGAAAATTTGTTCAACGATGAAATTAACAAGCTGTATTGTACAGCACTGGCTGACGCCTCCCTTTAATTAAGTAATTTAGTTAAAACAGCACGTATCTATTGGTTTATTTTCTCAGCATCGTTTACACACCACCAGTAATTTGTATCTAGGAGCGATATCGATCTCCTTTTTTCATCCATTTGCTGCTTGTTTGGTAACGAAAACAAGCATCGAGCGTATAAACCCTTGGTACGCGCCAGCCCGCCTTCTATTAGCCGTCAGTGTATTTTTGGTAGCATCTTATAAAGACTATGTTTCCGTCTCTCTCGTCCCTGCTGGTCAAGCGACAGAGAACGAGCCAGGCTTATTTTAACTTGCTGCTTCCTCCATCCGATTTTTCGAGTCGATTTTCTACTTCCACGTAGACGGCCGTTTCTCCCGTCTTAAAAATCGAAAAAAAGATCTCCTGTTTTCTATCTGTCCGATTGAATCTCATCATCGTTTTATCTTTGATTGAGTTATGTCTTCTTTTTATTAAGCTGAGTCAATCTTTTAGTTGAGTCAATCACCTTTCGTCATTTTAACAGCCAAGTTAAGATGTTGTTCAATTTACAGTGAAAACTGGCTCTTTATTAGGTGCTGCGGGCACAAATAACTGTTTCTGCAAGTCACTTGATTGAATGCAATTTTTGCAAACAATCGAATGCTCGTCTACGGAACCGTGCCACACCGGAACGTAGCCACTTCCGGTGAAAGAAGATTTCAACTAGAGTTCAGTCGTTGCTCGCGCGACAACGCGATAACTCGTATCTGAAAGATATGCCCTTTCTGTGTGTAATGATGATAATTTCACACGAGTGCCGATATATACCCACGCTTCGATACTTCGTAACTTTCCGCTCTTCGGCAGGTAAAAATTTCGTGTCGATCGGATCGAAGCATCTTAAGCTTGCTGCATCTTCTCTTTTTCGAGAAGAGCAACGTTGCTTCGTCGATCGCACGTAGTCAAGTACCGAAACTGGGAT
>CAJDYZ010005633.1:29350-43087 GCA_903986555.1 Heterotrigona itama
GTTTATATATAGAAGCTCCATGAGATATCATTATAAAACTTCTCATTGTTGTGTTATTATTAAACTTCATATTATAGTAGTAATAATAATATGGATAAATTTTCATTTCTTATTACTAACCTCCATGATATTATTATAAAATTTATTATAGAAATAATGAATAAATTTTCTTATTATCTATAGTAATAATGAATAAATTTTCTTATTACTATAACAATAAAAAAAAACAAAATGTGCTTGTCTCTTGAATAGACTATACTAAACATATCGTGTGATTTTTTTCTTGATATCTATTTATTTTCTACATATAACTAGCAATAATTTAAATAAACTTTTTGGGAATTCACGTTGTTAGATTGTTAGGTATGTAGATTGTATTTATGGACGAAATTATCTTCTGGGCTGCAGTTCTAGACTCAACTATTGACTGTATTAATCAGTTTCAAACAGGACCCTTTTATACTTTGACAAATACCAATCATTTTAACTGGTATTGGTATAAGTAGCCATGATACAAAATTATTTTGATTTCTAATAAATAGAAATGAAATAAAATTCATTATGTTATTTCTTTAATTATCGCTGCAAAAGTCATTGCATCATTGCAGGAAGAAATGTAACGTGAAATAGAAATTTTAAAATAAAATTGTAAAACCAATCGTTTTGACTGATGTGGTAGTTCTAGTGTTCAGACTCCTCCAGCGTGTTGGAGCCTTAGTCCTTATATTAATTTTCTTTGTGTCCTTCCCGATCATGTGAACGAGAAGGTAAGGCGTTTTATGATTATTGACCAGGTCAGACTCAAAGTAATTTTGGCAATTATTTTATAGGTCTAACAGAGTCCCTCACACTTTCTATTTAATACTCCTGGCCATTAGGACACCAAGGACAGAGAAACGCATCCTCTACAAACTTTACTTTTCTTTTACCTTTACCTAACAAGTAGTATGAACAAGACAAAATATTTTCATTATCAGAAACGTTTCAACTGCAAAGTTTGAAAATGTTATATATATAACATTGCAAAGCAACGTCATGAACTAGAAAGCGACAGTGGTATTACATTGTTCTAACTAGCGTAGCGACACCTCCAACTAGACACCGATTTCCGATTGTTTCCTTACCTATCGAAAATCCTAGCCTCTTTGAGCACGTTGCCAAGGTTGATGTAAGCGTCCAAGAAATTTGGGTCCAGAGCTACAGCTTTCTCGAAGTGATGGATCGCCAGCCAGATCTCACCCTGGGCATTGAACACGCAGCCAAGATTGCTCCACGCGACCGCGAAATCTGGACGCGTTTCAATGGCCTTTAGATAGCAAGCCTAAAGACAAACAGGGGGTCAGAGAAGATGCTCGCGGTGCTGTGAAGAGACGCGCCGCGCGTTTTGCCCGGCCTCTCCTCGCCGCGCCGCAGGCTTTCACACACATTTCACTATTTTCGATAAACCTCAGAGTACAAGAACATATATCTTTTTTCATACCTTCGTCCTCTCTGTCCTGCCTGCCTCGTTACCCTCCCCTTTTTCTCTCCCCCCTCATTCTACGTCCCTTTTCTTTTCCGCGGATCTCCAACACAAAGGTGAAGTACATTTTTGCTACAGATAAGCAAATTAGTGCTCTCTGAGGGGAATCAGTTACTTGTTACCACGTTCATTGATTGCACAGCAATTGCTTCCTCGTTATGGTTTCAATATACGAGTGAAAGAATGAAAGTTTCAACAAATTCACTGTTACACGTTTTTTGGTGCCCATTTGTAAAATGGGACACGTAGGTTAACACGGCAACGTGATCCTTACAATCACGTGTAATTAAAGACGATCTTGTTTCAAGAGCTCTTGCCTGGCTTACACTCGGACTACGAACCATTCCAGGGAAACGGGAACGAGTCAGAGAAGAGAAACAGAGAGAACGAAATCCATTTTGCGAATCATACACAATATATGTAGTAATGGATCGGAGTATGAAAAACAGGGAATGAAGGATTTAGGTGCGCGCTAGAAACGTCATCTCGTAGAAGGTGTCTTCGTGTCCATCGATTCTCCGGAATGCGTCCGGTGGACTCGACGGGCACGCAGCAGTCTCTGCTCAACTCACGTGGGCCAATTTCACCTCCAACATAGTCAGTTCTCGGTCGACGACTGCTTAAACAAACATTGGTTTTTCATTATTCACATGTTCCCACTGTTCGACCATTCGTGTTATATAGATTGAATTTCTATTATCGTTAATCGCTGATGCAGTGAGAGAAAGAAAAATTGCCGGAAGAATCTTCTATAGATGACGACGCTCCTAAGGGTTCAAACAAGGGAGATAATGCATCGCGCGTGCCGAGAGGCGGGCTGCACTGTTATAAGAAATAGAGTAAATCCGTACCTAAACAGTAAGTTTTAAAAGGGCATTTACAGTTCGGCCGATCTCTATCAAAAGGGGAAACGGTAATGACAGGCTGCTGGATAATAAAGATCAATCAAGGCTTCTGTGGAAACGGATAGGAACCGAGAAGTTGGATAGAGCTTCAACTGAGAATTCCCAACGCAAATGTCTCAATCCTCAGTTGAAACAATCCCTCAACTTTCAATCCCATTCGGAACAACGGACGTTCAAATTGGCCTGTGACGGATTGTTCAGAGATCGGCCTTGGGAATTACTTTACCTGCAGTGTACCCTTTGGTAGGTTGACGGTAGGTACGGCTCGCAAGTTCTCATAATAAACTTAGACCGAGAGACAGTGTGTTACTGAATAACCAGATTCAGATTCACCCTTTGACGAAGGAACCCATGGTAACAGACCAATCACATTGCTCCGACTTCCCCTCCTAGAGTTGATCATCCCATCCACAACAACAAGACAGCTGCGTTAATGTCTCTTCATTGATACTGTTCGCCTCAACTTTGTCTTTTTTTTTCTATTATTATTTTTTTATGTTTTCTTTCTTTTTTTTTTTTTTAATATACGTATACAGAGGTACCTAGTTATGCGTGTTGCTGAAAGACACGCTTCGCTGAGGTCGTCAGCCACCATATCACAATCTTACACCCCCACCCCAATTACCAATTGCATTGAAAATAATTGTCCCTTAGTCAAAAAGGAGAAGAAAAAAAAAAAGATCAAATTAGATCGTTTTTTGACCCCTGTAGTAGCCAACGATGCTTTAAAAAGAAGAAAAATTACAAATAACGCGAATTTATATTGATTCTTTAGAGAAAAAGCCAAGAAATTTGGAAAACCATTTCCTCTTTTTTTTTTCTTTTTTTTTTCTTTTTTTTTGTGATCCCATCGATAACCAGTAGTTCCAGCCGATATCTTTCTGTGAATGCAACATTATTGGTGGCAAAACGTACTAAGCGAAAAAAAAACGAGTGAACTAGAGAGCGCTCAAGAACGACAGGAAATTCAACGGAAAGCCTTTCTCTCTTTGCTGCATTGAGTATCACCGGCGAGTTTGATTGCAAAAAGTATGAAATATACCAAATAGAGAGACACCACTACGAATTCAACGTGGATCGAGCAAAATTATCAACGGCTATACATGTACTGTTTGCAATCAGTTTCTACTCGTCGACTATTGCCGCGCCGCGCTGCTGTTATGAAGTAGACCACTTGACTCGCTTGCTTCACTATACGTCATTGAAACGAATGAAACTCTTAGGAGCCCACGAGAAAGTCCCACGAGTTTCCAGCATGGAAAATATCTTGACGCAAATTCATCGACAGGTTAACAATCTTTTTCCATAGTAAACGTCACGACAAGTATGTAATATGGTCAAGTGATCTCGCGCAATTATCATCGTCATCACACAATTTGTTTACTTTTAAAATTGGAAAGAGTAGTTGGAAAAGAAAGGTTGCATTTGTCCACGTATATGTAACGGTTCAGAGTATACCTAAAGTAAATACACATTCAGAATGAGCTGAATCAAATGAGATGAGCTTAAATGCTACAATCGCGCGCTGCCGGTCCTATTGTAGCTCGTTGAGAAAGAAAAAGACTCAACACTGTTTGCTTAATCAACGATAAACGAAAAGATATTGCTGTAATAGGGCCGGCAAATTAAAACTTTGCAATAACACCAAATAAAGGAATTTCGTTGTTGCTCTCATCGGTGTTATTCCAAAACGCGCAGTGCGAAGAGGGATTTCACATTAGTTTTTAGCTAATTTTAAACTTGAACCCTCGTCTCCTGCGTTTGATGTCTTGCAAGAAATGTTATCTTGTTCTGGCTACCTTCGTCTGGTTCTCGATAAACAGACAAACAAACAAAAAATTAAAAAAAACACCAAACGCAGTGATTAAGTTAATTAAGAGGAGAAACACGCACAATGGATAATCTACTATCAAAATCTGAATTTTCTATTATTCGTGTCTTTTTTCAGGCACAGAAACACGCAATTGCTTTTGATAGCAGGCCATCGTGCGTCGCGCATACATTTCATCGCAAAGAGAGAAAGCTTTCAGCCTCTAGTACATGGATACCAGTTGTTCCTGGCTATTCTGTGGAGCTGCCAGCTAGCACTCGTGCACATTTTACGAAATGCATCCATATCTAGTCAAAAACAAAATTTGATGAAACAACACAGCAATGCTCAACATCTTTAGTATTTGACTGTGGTATTGATGCACCCAATCATGTGCGTGACACGTCAAATTAATTTACAGAAATGTGTAACAGATGAAGAAAACCTACCTTGGCTTCATCAAGTCTTGCTAATGCTTTCAAAAGATTACCAAGATCGCTTCTCACACAGTAAAGATCCTGCAACATATGAATGCATAAAATATATATTCCATAATGCCGAGTCTTTTCAAAGAATGTAGTAGCATTTGCTCAGATAAATTAAACGTATGCAAGTGTGATAATATACAAAGGATTACAAAGAAATATCAATAATCAGAATGGATTTCTCACGGGGTTATATTGTAGAGCAGTCACATATGCTTGAACCGCTTGTTCCATATCTCCAGCAGCTACCAATGCAGCTGCTAGATTGATGTAACCATCAATGAAATCTGGTTTCAATCTAACGGCATGCCTGTAGTTTTCTAAAGCTTCCTGTAGTTGACCACGCTCCTTGAAAACATTGCCAAGATTGCTGTAAGCCTCCGCCAATAAGGGATTCTGCTTTATCGCTAAACTACTATAATGAGCGGATCTGAAATGCAAGAATAATAATTGATTAACATTTTATTTTTCTCGAAATTTACACAACAGGAGGAAGATAGTCACTTTTCTAGCCTTCTGCACTGGAAGTGGATAGAAGACAACAACAAAAGAACCCCCGTGTTATACGTTTCCTGTCGCCACAGTTGCATACAATGCCTTTCAGCATTTTCATAATCTCCTGCTTGATATTCCCTATGAGCAAGTTCCAGTAACCCTAAAAAAGTAAATTCAAACACAGTTCTTACAAAATTTGTCAGATTTTAGAAACTCATGTGTAAATGAAACAAATACATTTGCTTCTCCTACTTTCAAAAGTAAAAGGAATATCGAGTTTGAAGAAGAATATTAAGAACACCTAATTAATTTAAACATTCTTATGATATGGCAATGTAATATACGATAATTTTGATTTTAAGCCGCTTGTTTCAAAGTATTGCACATCATATCGAAAATTTTAGGAAGATTTATATAAAAACAATATGTCTACTGTAGAACAAAACATGTATATCGATTTTTTTAGCCGGCTCATTGGAAACTCAAAATTGCATTAAGAAACGAAAATGAGGTGAAAGATACGAACAATAGGAGTCAACAGCAACGTTAATCGTCTGATTGTCGGCGATCGCAATTAGCTCTTTGCCCTGCGTGTCCTGCGTAACAACGAGAAGATTCTGTCCATTTTGCCACTCGACGGTCCCATTACAAACGTCATCCGAACTATTGACCACGTTTCCGATTCCACCGGTCGAATTTTTTATCACGGTTTCTTTCTTCTCTGCCAGTTTTATGCTCATCTTGTCAAACTTTTCCGAACACTTCTATCCAATATTACAAGCCGCACACCTCTATTTTCACACGATTGCCTCTAATTAACTTCGAGACCCTTCCACGCTTCAGTGTCGGCAACTCAAGCTTCCTCTCTCTTCGAAAAATTTCCTGCTATCCGATTTCGAGCTAGTTTTACTCTCTGGAGTCAATTATTTCCTGCGCGCTATCCGAGTTTACGTTTCTTTGTTACTTCAAACCGTGCAAAGATAATTCGTGACTTTCCGTTTCCGTACACAGTATGTCCTCTGTATTCCTATCCAGTACAAGTTATGTTCTACCAGGTTATCCCCACCAGACCAAGGAGCAATTTGATTGGTCAATTCGACACTATGGCGGTCTCCTGCAACGTTGTGCCGGGTAAAAGCATAAAATGGGAACATGGAAGACACCCGGCTCAACGCCGCAAATATTAAATCTGGTACCCTGTGCCTTTCGCTTCTCGGCGTTCGACAATTTTACTTTCTTTATTATTCTCATTGTCAATATAACTAACAGATCTGTTTGATTACAGAATCATTGTCAAATTATTTTTAGCGATTCTGAAGAAAAACTGTCTAAACTGGCTAATAAATTCTTCTTTCCGTTGCTTTGCTTATTCTACATTTCGCACAATTTTTCATCAATGAATGTATTGAATATACGAAAATGTAGATACATATAATGAAGTATGATAACAACTGATATATTTACAACTTATCAATAGTAACGATATAAAATCTAATAAAAAGTAGAAAATTTTTGTTTTAAACTAACAGAGTCATACTTTTCTCGTCGGTGAGTCTTTTTTCAGAAAAATCAATTTTAAAGTAGAAATTATTCTTATAATTACACGATTACATTGCGATGTAAAAAATGAAATAAAATGAAATAAAAAATTTATATTATTTTAAGGTGCTTACTATACGTACAGATGTGATGGTACGCGACTGCAGGGACACAAAGAATCACAACAGTGATTCTCAATTCGTATGAATAAAATTAACTGTTAAAATCATTTGGTTATTTTTAGTAAGATATATATCTTAGAGGACAAATTAATACTACTGCAATGATATTGATTTTTAAAACTATAAGTTCATTAAAATTCATTGAAAAGAATAGTATATTTTTATTAAGGTTAAAATATGTGCATTTACGCCTAATTTAAAATTTAAAAATACCGATTGTAGGAAGAAAAAGAAAATACGAATACCAGAAAATTTTGAAATATGGAATTATAAGGAAATTTTTAATTGCAAAATTAAACAAGGAAATTTTTAATAGCAAAATTCTGTTAGGAAAGTACCACTGACGTTATACAAAAGGGTAACCATCCCCACTCTTTCGCACGGAAAGCAGATGGCATAGGTATCGAATGGAATATTCCATCGTCACTTTGACGAAACGGAAACAATCGAAGAGTAAGAAGGAAGGGTAGATAGACAATTAAAATATAATAGAATAGAAATAATAGACAAAGAAAATAAGCTTGAAAAAAAAGGAAAAAACTATACGTACAGAGTAGTAATACTTGTATTCATGAAAAAGAATTCTAAAGTTATCGAGCAATTTTAAAGATGACAATAATACACACGTGCATATGTACATCACTTCATCGGTTTATAAAAGAAATGATGTTTATAAAAGAAAAAACACGTGTGATAAATTTATGAAGTACTCCCTCTTACATCACATTTTCCATTTTTTATTATATATACCACATACGAGTGTCGTCTATACAAAATATGTACATTTTTGTTTTGCATTATTACCATTATTATCATGATAAATGAAAGATATATAAGACGTTTTACATACGTAAGCTAAATTGTCACCCAATTCACGTGAAGCTTTATTCAACAAGTTTTCTCTTTTAAATAACAGTCACGATTTAATATTGACAAAACTGTTAAGAATAATCAAATGGCCATGTAGTTGGAAAAATTTATAGATACTAGGAGAAATAAATCTGTGGTTAATTCTTGTTTGTCGGTATTAATTTTTTTTTGTAGAAATTTACTTGGCAAAACGAATCAGGACATTTCGAGATCAATATCTACAAATTCATTTGACTAGACACTTTATCAATGAAGATTCAACTAAAGTAGAATAGGACGTGATTGAAATTGTCTTGCTACGTACCGATTGTCGAAACCTGTGGTATCTCGTTCATCTTGAGAATGACACTGCTGCATGCGATTTGTTGATGATTCTGCTGCTGCGATTGTTGTGGCTGCTGCTGTTGTTGCTGTGGCTGCTGCTGTGCTTGCATGATGACGACCACCATAAAAAAATGATGTGCGAACGAGAACCGATGCGAGACGATGATCACGTGTCGATGTTCGTATATGAATCCAATATTAAAATCAGAGAAATCGTAGTGAACTGGATCCAGAGAGAATTCCTTATTTTTCGTAGAATCGAAACAAAAAACAGATACGCGCGGCACTTACATCGATATGCACTAGCGCGATCTTTCAACGTGCGCCATGATGGATTTTCAAGCAATTTACTTAACCAAGGATTTATGCACAACATGCAAATCACGCAAAACGTAAATAATGCAATCGTCAATTATTTACGTTTGTTGTTAAAAGGTGCTTTCCTTTTTTTTTTGTACACGTTTTTATCGCGACAGTTGAGTTCTCCACGAACGACAGTCTGTCAGTGCTGTGAAAAGCCCAATATAACATGGACAATACGTACGTAATACGGTCCGACGTGAAAAACCAATCGATGAACGTATTCCGGGCTAGAGAGACTGATGCCGTTCTACGCGCGGGAAATACGTCATGTTCATACAAGTAATAATTAACTTTAACACCCACGGTTATTGCAGTTACTTTTAATTGATAGTATTGTTAGATGTTATAAGAAAGATCTAAATATCAATTGATCTGCACGAAGATTTTTGGAAAGTAATAAGTTACATTAAGAAAGTAATTAATTTGAAAGTATAACTAAAAAAATAAAATATTGGACAGGTTTTTTGATATCGGCTATCTTGTTTGTATAACTATTGCAATATTTAGTTACATTATTTAAATTGCATATTGTTTTACAGATTATAGTGTAATTTGCAATAAAAGTTACAAATAACGTATTTATTTCACAGAAACCTTAGAAAAAATTACGGAAGAATAAAGTATCGGGCAAAGATTGATATTGCCGTTCCTGATCGATCATGCATGAGCGCCACGCGGTAAGAGTTCGAGAACGATTTCCCCACCACGTTGAAAGAATTCGAATAACCGAAGCCCCAAGCAGCTCTTTCGTTCTTCCCTTTCGGCGTTGTTGCCGGTGATGCATGGTTTTGTGCTCTGTATTAGTTTTACTTCGTTTATTTTGTAAATTAATAATGGCAGAAAATAAGGAACGTACCTTCATTATGGTTAAACCCGATGGCGTCCAACGTGGACTCGTTGGGAAAATAATTCAACGTTTCGAAGACAAAGGTTTCAAACTTGTAGCAATGAAAATGTTGTGGGTAAGTGTCTTTACATATGTTTCGTGTCTAATCCAATCCAGAAAAATTCTAATTCTTAAGAATCTAGTAACTCGGCATATGTTGTTTAAACATTTTCATTTCAAAAACACTTGTCGCATTTTATCGATCGTAGAATACATAACAACTGTCGTGACCTTCGTTACTAAGCTCTATGACATTGTATTATCTTGTATCAAGATAATTAATAGAAATACTAATTTATGACTTGTATTTGCTTGATGTGCCACTAAGATGCGCAGCAGCTTTCGTTATTGGTATAGAAATTCTATTATTATTATTCTTTTTTTTTTGTAGCCAAACGAAGATTTATTAAAGAAACATTATTCAGATTTGGCATCCAGACCATTTTTCCCAGGTCTAATTAAATACATGAGTTCGGGACCAGTTGTACCAATGGTAATTGCCTTCTATATAATACAATTAAGAAAATGTTACTTGTACATTAATTACGTCTTTTACAATTGTTTTTCAGGTATGGGAAGGTTTAAATGCGGTGAAAACTGGCCGTGTTATGTTAGGAGAAACAAATCCAAAGGATTCAGCACCTGGAACAATTCGTGGTGATTTTTGTATTCAAGTTGGACGCAATATTATTCATGGCTCTGATTCTGTTGAATCTGCTAACAAAGAAATCAAACTGTGGTTTGGGGAAGAGAAGGAAGTTACTGACTGGGCATCTTGGGCAGAGAAGTGGATATATGAGTAAAATACATGAAATTTTCAATAAGAATTTATTGTAATATCTATTCTTTTATATACTTTAGTCTGGGTATAACATCGAGAATTTCTTGTACATAAATTTGCTTGATAAGCAATAAACCAGATTCATACATACATATATTTGAATAATAAAAATTTTCAGTACATTAATAGAAAAAATAATAATACAATTTAAATTTGCAGATTTTACTCTTTAATTTTCATAGAAATTTCAATAATATATATATTTATATTTTTATATTTGTGCTTTTAAACTTTATTTTATACTTTTAGCATTATTGTGTTTGAACTTCATTTAAATTCAGAATTATAAATTAAGTTCATTAATTGATTAACATAAGTTTGAGTAAAGATTTACTCATCTATTAATTATATATATATAAATATATATAAATATGTAAATATATATAAAATATTGTTTACATCTTATAGAAAATCACAATAATATGTATTATAATACATATATATTATAAGAAAATAGCTTTGATAATACTTTAGTAGCTTTAGTACATTAGCACGCTTATATTATTTACTTTCTCCTAAATATGCTTTGCAAGAACTGCAATAATGTTTCTTTGCCAAGCAAGTGTCCATGCAATAAGGACAAGGAACACAACACCAAAGTCTAGAAATAATTGTAAATATAATTAAATTTTATTCTTCTTAAAAATCAAAAATGAATCGCAAATTATAATTACCCAAAAATACACAATAGTAATGCGAAAGCATGAGTTGTTGCATTTGGTCCAGTTTCAACTGTCGACAGGCCATGCGTCCGACAATGGGGACATATTACATACTGCGGTTGTGAACCAAATTGCATAGAAGTTAACACAACAGTACCTGCAAAAAATATATTCTTAGGTAAGCCTTTTAATTGATATAACAGCAATAATCACTAATATATACATATATAGCAGATTTATAAAAACGTAAAATATAGAGATTAATATTAATGTTGTAAAAATTTTCTCATGACAAAAGTCACGACTGTTTTTGATGTTGAATATTGAACAACTATTTATTTAGATCATGGAAATTCTATAAAAGTTGATGAATTAATGTATTGCAATTTTACACAGACTAAAGTGATAATATTTAGAATCAATTATCGTATTAAAGAATATATTTTAATATTATTTATGAAATACTTCAAATAGCATGCTGTAGTACATACATATATAATATGCATACGTGTATATGATCAATGATCAATTGAACTTTTGCCCTAGATAGGTTTCACTTTTGAACATTTTACTCTCTAGAATCCAGGAAATATGTTATACGCAAATACAATACAGAACATGAAAAAAAACTTTATCCTCATTTTGTGAGTCATTCAACAAATTGAACCCACCCATTTGGTAAGTTTGCTTAGCTGACTCTCCAAGTTGTGAAGCAACATGGTACGTCATTATCAGAGGCTGCTACATGGAGATGAAGCTGTCAATATATAGGACGACGACCCAAACCGTTATACCATATGCTACCAGTACCATTATAGTCCCCATGCAGCGATGATACCTAATCCTGGATTTTAATCGTTAAATCGTTTTATGCATATTTATACTTTCTTGGCTTCCAGACTACCTACAGGTACTATCTAGCATTTAAGGTCACTACAAGATTACGATCTTATCATTTTAATACTTCAAATTTTTTCATATAACTTACTTGGTTCGCTGGATGGCTGATATGGTGGCGGATGGCCAGTTGGTGGTGGTGGAACAAAACCAGGTGGTGGCGGTGGTGGTAATGGTCCCATTTTTTCCATTATGGTATCTCAATCCTTATCTGAAATACATTGTATTTCAGATCATATAAGCCCATATTCTTTAATTTGTCATTTAAGAAATTAATATCAATTGGCTGAAACTGATTCTATAATAGAATATATTATATTTAACTTTAGTAACAAAACAATCAACTATCCTTGCGGTAGGTATAATAATGCTTATATAAAATCAGATATATTTGACAATATTCTATATATATATATATAAGTGTATACATAGCATATCTGATCGTATTGAAATCCGAGATAAAGAAACTTGATACAGTATAACGTGTCCGATAAATAGGAAAAAATATACTTTAGGATACATTTTCATTTTCTTATTAAAATTACTTCTAAGGCTCTCGTTTAATGTTTTAAATTTAGATTGTCACGTTTTTCCAGCAGCACGATAATTTACATCGTACGAGTTTTTGCTGCACGTACATGAAAGGTTTCGCAACTATAATTTAACGTGACGTTCCAGAAAATTAAGTTTCAGTGACTTGAATGCAAGTATACATGTTTCATTTTATTATGTGTATGTTGTGTAAAAAAAAAAGTAAAAGGTTTCGGTAAACTTCTCTCTAAAATTGATTATATCGATAGAGGAGATAGTGTATTACATATGGTTTACGGAAATTGGTTTATATAACTGCTATAACAATGATAAAACGATTGACCTTGAAAATCAGTCTCTATATATATATTCTCAATCGATATATCAGTCAATTTCAAATGTAATATCAAAGATCAATATTGTTGAATATTCTCCTTCAAATTTCATTAACATGTCATATTATTTGGCGTCGAAATTTATTTTTGTTTGTGATAAAAATAAATTTCGACACAAAATAATATGACATGTTTGTTTGTGACAAAATGGTTTTAATTAGTCTAACAGTATGCAACTGCATTGATTTATTTCCGAGTACTTAAATAAATATCCAAGTATTTACCTGTTGCAAGTATGGAGAAATATAATTTGTCGACAATCGGTACACTGTTGAAATCAAACTAGCAGCTTCGGTTCAGGCTGTATTCATAGTCGTAAAATTGTATATATACACGTATATGCGTATCAAAGCAACCAAAGTGGGAGGTTCTGCGGAAAAAATCAATATCTAAATAATTTATCCTTTTATCAGCATTCGTATAATCTAGATAAGAATCTAGATAAGAATATATAGGAATCTTTATGAAATAAATTTCGGAAAATTATTTATTTCTCAAGAAATTTTATAATTTTAATATGTTAGCTAAAGTAAAGAAACAGTTTAGAGGCTTTCTAAATTTATTAGAAATTTGGAAACTAAAATATTAAATTATTTATTTAGAATCAAAAAGGCAGAATAAGAAGAAGACTTCATATTGAAAAAAAAGAAAAAAGATGTACAAGATGGCACATTTTTCTGGTTAATTCAGTAAACAAGCAGTCATTCGAAATTTTTCCATTTTTGTTTCTTATTTATTTAATATATAATCATTTTTGGTTAACAAATAACTTTGTTCATCATTGGTAAAAATTTAAATATGATTCAAACCAATTAGAATCATTCATTTGTTAGCTGATGCAAAAATTTTAAGAATTTCAAACAAACTGGTTATGACTATCATTGTCAAGGTGGTTGTTGACTCATCTAATTCTGAATTGAATAGTGAATCATTCTTAGTGAGTTTATCTGGATATCTACTTCTTGATTTTTGCTTTACGATTTTTGCATTAACGTAGCAATGAATCAAATAGTTGCTCTTACTTATTTCG
>CAJDYZ010005636.1:14838-25729 GCA_903986555.1 Heterotrigona itama
ATAAATATATAAATCCACCTCTTTGGGTATTTTACATATTTCTATACGTTTTGCAAATCTGTGGAACTGAGAAACTTCCTTCATTCGAAGATTTGAACTTTTCTTGGAAGATTCAATCCAATCACTTGGCCAGATTACCAACTAAACGATCGTTAGTTAAGACTTAGATGTTAGTAAATACAAGGCTTCGATCACGACACGTACGATTTCTATATTCATCTCGTCGACTAAAATACGAAGGAATCAGGCAGCGATGCGAGCAGGAAAGGGGGGGGGCCGCGAGCCACGTTAGGGGAAGTGACGAGTGAATGGGGTTGGGCCTGGCACATTAGTTGCCGTATCCAAGTTCTAGGCATCCAATCTATTACGACCAGTTCGGCATTAGTAATGTGTCGACGGTAGCGGCGAACTCGGATATTCTGGTACGGGGGTTGTCTGAAAGGGGGTGGAAGAAGGTGGTTGCCTGGCGAGAGTCGTCGCTGTTGGATGGTTACCGCGAAAGGTAGGAGCTAGCAGGTTCCCGAAGGAGATTCGGTGGCCGTGAGTAGATGGAGCGGCTGACAGAGATTCGACCGTGAGAAGCAAGGGGCCGGGGAGTATAGGCGAACACGACATCAAAACTTGCTTCAGCGAATCTAAACTAACCGAGTAACTCTCCGCGCGTTACGCTCCGCGATATACGTCGCAGCAGAATGGTAAATTGGTGGCTGTTGATGGTAGTAGTGTATGGAACGAACACGAGAGACAGAGAGAGAGAACGATAAGACGAAGAGGTGTTAACGGTGGGTCGTATCGAAGGTCGTATAGAGCATAGGATAATCTAAGAATCAGGGAGAAAAGAAAGGAACAATACTTACGCGAAAGTATTTTTTCATGGATTTGTTATATTGTCAGGATTATGTTGGTGTGAAATTTTACACAGTTTTGAAAATAAAACTATGAAATATTTGATTCAAGTATATATTTGTTACAACGAGTTTCAATATGTATTACGTAGGATGAATCACACAATCTACTACTAACTTAAAACTTATTCTTAAACTTTTCTAACGAGTCGAAGAAAGTTTGCTTTTTTAGATAATAGCATTCAGTGTGATATTTTTTTTTTTTTTTTTAGTTCAGCATCATTTTTAGATTTATTTTAGATTTAGCTATAAAAAAAATTGTAATCTTGAGAATCGAATCTTATTTAAAAGGAATTACAAAAAAAAAAAATTAAAAGAAGTCACTCTGTGCGTTTAATATAATTATTCATGCTGTATATGAATTTTACTAAATATGTTTGCAATAAATAGCTTGTAACTTTTACTTTGTATATGTAGTATACACTGTTATATGCAGAACGTTACACGTAAAAATCTTCCACGATAAACCAGTGTATTTGTGTGCATTTAATATAATTATTCATGCTGTATATGAATTTTACTAAATATGTTTGCAATAAATAGCTTGTAACTTTTACTTTGTATATGTAGTATACACTGTTATATGCAGAACGTTACACGTAAAAATCTTCCACAATAAACCAGTGTATTTGTGTACATTTAATATAATTATTCATGCCGAATATGAATTTTACTAAATATGTTTGCAATAAATAGCTTGTAACTTTTACTTTGTATATGTAGTATACACTGTTATATGCAGAACGTTACACGTAAAAATCTTCCACGATAAACGGAGTCAGTGTAGTCACGAAGAGAGCAATAGGAGTAGAACGAGGTAACTGGCGCGTATATCTCGAAGCATGTATAATTCTGACCGCATCCCACCAAACTATGACATATTCGAGCATTAGCTATTCCAGCTGGATCCCAATACCTTCTCTCAACCTCTGGCAGACCCCTTGAGTACGCCCGGCGGTCTTACTTCCCCTTTACCATTTCGCTTCTCTCTACACCTACCGATCCATCCTGCTCTTCTAAACCGCATTCTAACGCCCTCGCCACCTTCCTCCTGCTTGCCACCGCTGATTCTCCCGCAACCAAATCACGACGTGCACCGCGAACACGGCTTGTGACCGTCAACGAGCGAACTTTAACCGTACATAGAATTGGGATACGCCAGCGAGGCGAAGGAACGCGTTGCTTCAGAGACTGCGAGCTCTCGAAATCCTGGCAAACTTATCCTATCCGGGCGTCGACGCGCGGTTTCTGTCGCACCATACGGCTTATGACGTGCGGCCAAAGCATTAAGAAAGCAGTGGATACCGTGATTGGCAGCTATTTTTTTCTTTTTTTTTTTTTGCAAATTTTGCTTATTAACTCGCGTTGATGTCGAAAAAACTTTTCGATCGGATGATTTAATTGATTCAAGTTTTAAACTGTTCACAATCACAGTATCAATCTCTAATCGTTATTCTCAGACGATTTGTTCGTTTCAATTGTAAATACAGTTTCATTGAACAATTCAATTGACAAATCTGGTCAAATTTGTCTACACAATAAGAGAACAAACTTTCTCCACTGGGATGCTATAAATTCATATATTAATTCTATAAATCCATGTTTTACATCCTATTTCAGATCATATTATGACCGTTAAAACATTTCCCACAAACATTGATAACACTTGTCGACAATTTTCGAAAGTAGTTGTTTCCATTGATTCTGAACTGTCAAAGTTTAATTTAGAATCACTGTGCGATAGTATGAGACGGCAACGACAAAATTTGCTCGCCTTATCGGGCGCGATTGCACACTATGTTAACTGTTATCCCGCTATTTCCCCTCATTTTTCGATATCGGGAAGAAATTGAAACAAACAGCTGGAGGGGGAGGGGAAAGCGACGCATGGGTTGGGGATGAAGTTGCGCGGCAACGATAAAACAGTTGTAAACTCCATGAGAGATCAAGATAAACGATTGAGGTGAAGAAGGTGGATGAAGAGCTTGCACAAAGTGAGAGATAACTCCTGACTTACCTTCTCCGTGTGGAAATGTCTGGCTTGTGGGCTGTTAAAAGGCAACGAACTCCGTGAATGCGTAGCAATCATTTCATGATTGTAAAAGTTGCTCTGCTTTCAGATACCAGGGAACATCTTTTGGCTGATTTTCTTCATATATTTCGGATTTTCTTTGAATATATCATATATTTATATATATTTATCATAATATATCATATATATCATATATTTCGGATTTTCTTTAAATATACATAAAGCAATATTGTTGTTAATTAAAGTTAATTAAAATTAACTCCCTTGGCTCCTGACTTTCTTTAATCCATTAAAATAATTTATAATATATATTTTAATGCGCCAGACAAATACAGGAAAGTCGATATACTTTTTAGTTTATAATTTCTGCAATTCTTATTTGAATTACTTAGTTAATGAGGAATATGTTGATATATTTTGACCATTTAAATATTATAACTGAGACTTTGAAACAAAGTATGAAACAAGTTAAAAAGATCTTTGATGTAATAAAATTGAAATGTATTTTATTCTTATAAGTATTGTTCCTATAATCAAATGAAACTATTGTAGATTTATGATTTTTTATTTCATTACAACTTCCTACAATCAAAATTCTGCTTATTTGTGAAAGAAAAGGATCTTTAATTAATTGTATCAAATCTAATGATTATTATAAATAATTCATTTTGATGGTATTGATGAAATGTAATAACGAAGCAATGAATATACAAAGTAAGATTTTCAAAATGGATATCTGGTTACATGATGTTATAGAAGATTAAATTGAAATTGAAAGTCTATGTCATTTTGCTATTAACTGTGAGCATTTAATTTTCAATTCCTGTATGCACAATAAATTCCTTTTATGTAATTATTACAATTATCATATTGTATCTATATACATATTATATTATAATTATTATTTTGGTATTATAAATTTAATTAAGGTAAATTGGGTATATTTTATATAATGTTATTGCAATTGATTTCAAATTTTAAACTCAAAATTGATAAAGAAAAGAAAGCAAAGGGAATATTTTTAAAGACAAACAAATTCTTTTCTTCTAATCTTATTTGTGATCCATCAGGGAAAAGATTAAAATATCTTTAGAAGAATTAGTCTGTGGCAAAACATTTTAATTAAAAATCATTTTGTCTAAGAAATAAGAGTTACCTTCTTATCATCTCTCATGTTTGACGCAACAACCTTGCTATATTACTAACAAATTCATACATGCACACGTACGAAGGGAAATAGGATTAATAATGGTGCAGCTTCGGCAGAACAATCGGGACTTCTTTCAGAAAGCAACCACAATGGTGTAATGAACCGCCTTCCGTGGCTACTGAAATCAGACAAATGCTCTCGCTGAATGAACATCGTAAACCTTATCACGCAAGTGTATATTCGCAGAAGGCATGCATATCACGCATGCATGTCTCATATAAATATGGACACGCGTGTACAGTTCATGATATGTGACGTTTATCTGCAACACTTCAACAATGCCGCAGCCCCGCGCTTATCACGAGACAGCGCAATATAACTGTTTATTGCTTTCGTTGGCATCGAGAAAAGAAAGGACGAACAGATGGTGTAAATTTTATTAATGTTAGCGGTCCAAGCACCATTGTTACAAGACACATTACATATATTTCCCCGAGAATTATGTTCACCATGGTTCCCTTTATTTTCAATCCAACGAAAATATTATGAAATATAAGTGATGAAGAAGAAAACTCTCTGAAAAACAGGAACGAACGTGGTGTCATCGAAAACGATTGCGAAAGTAGAAAATTAAATTAAATTTAAATTTCAGATGGGCTTTCAGGTGTTTTTCGAATCACAGATATTTTTCAGAATCTGAGTACATACACGGTGATTTATATTTGAACATATCATATATATCACATATATCATGTATATCATGTCACACGAATATATCATATATATCATATATATATATTCGTGTGACATACATAAACACTAATTAATATTGCAGCGGGACACAGAATCTGAAAGTGCATAAATAAATATTTGAAGTTAGTAGAAATATTTGAAGCACTTATTCCGTAAATAATATTTACTTCGTTTGAACACATTGTTAAATCGTTTCAAATTATCAAAAATCCAGGCAGCTTTAATATCGAGCACACATATTGTAACGCCTAATGTGATTTACCATTACCATTGAAAATGACTCTCATTTCCGAGGAAACGTGAAGCGCAGTTGCGATTCCGTGCCAGGGATCGTGCAGTACGTTTGCGTCGAAAAATACGTAATAATGGAAAAACGCAGCTGGGCGTAAGTTAATTACAAGTAGCTAGTCGCAGAAACGTTAATTACTTATTGTAACTTTCACGTTAATTGCTCGCTGGTAATTGCTTTCGGTAATTGGCCATCCTAATGCTTCGTTTACCTATGTAATCTCGATAGCCGTAGAGAAAGAGAGAGAGAGAGAGAGAGAGAGAGAGAGCTGTAACTTCAAGAGACAGCTAAAACTTCAAAAATGTCCTAGGTTGCTTTTCGAATGGTTGATGTCTCGTCTCTAAGAAATTCCTAAAGGGAATTTTCCGAAAATCCAAAGCATGTTTCAGGACTAGCTTTGTCAAATACGATCATGGTTTCGCAATTTTTACTTTTGAGACTTATTACAGATTTATCCTGCAGTATTAAAATAAACACTGGTCTCGAATAAGGCCTGTTTATCATGTTCTGAGATAACACAGTTCGACTCTTTCGATATGTCGTTCAGAGTCAACGATGAACTTGATTTTTCTGAACGCTTGCAATACTCAAAGAGTTAAAGTTATACTTATTCGATAAGGTTCAAATTTGCAACCAAAATAATCTCCAGAAATGATTCACTATTCAGAGAATGAAATTATAAGAAATAGAAGTAAAAATAACGTGCAACAATTCCAAGCTTGTTCCGAAACGTGCTTTGAACTCTCGAGACTCTTCTCCTTGGAATTCCCAAATTGTCCAATTTCAAAAAACCAGACTTGACACATTATTTTTAGGTTCCTGTACAGTCTTAGGGGAAATTGGAAAGGGGAGTGAGATTTTTTTCTATAATTTTTATTCATTGATCTCGTATATTTCGAGAAAGTATCACCACATAGTATTTTCATACGTTCATCGAAATATATGTTCAAACAAAATTGCAATGTGATAAATTGTCGCGTTTATTGTTAATTGTCTTACTTGCCTTGACGAACGTGAAACGGAAGCGCAAAGGCCAACGACAGGTCGGACGAACAGTTGTACGAAGCTGGAACGTCCAATTTGAGGAGTTAGCACGAGATCGAGAATTACTCTCCTAACTTCCCTAATAAGCTCCACTCAGTTTTCAATTCCTTTAATCGAATTCGGCTACTCTTATTGATTTACCGATTGACAGCGACGCAGAATATATTCTAACTTGAGCGAATGCTTAATGTTTTGGATAAGGTGTAGCTTACCGGGCAAGTGGAATGAGAGTCGGAGAGAGTTCCAATATTTTGCGATACTCGAGTTTCATAGCGCGAGAGAATAAATATATATTTATGCAGTCAGTTCTATTCTTTTCGTTTGAGTTTCTGATGGTATTGTTCTATCAAGTTTTTCTTTTAAAGTAAGTCGAACGCGACAGTGAAATTTATATTTTTAACTAAAATTTCAATTGTAATCTGTAGTAATATTCGACGTGTTTAATTTTCATCAATTTCAAATGACAAAGTTACTCATCTGCTATTTCATTTTATTTTATTTTTTTCTCTCTCTCTTGAATCTAGAAATCGTTTCAACTTGTCACTTCATTGACAGTTTCATTAATTCTGAAGTACAGTGTTTTACAACGAATATGTGTAAGTATATTATATTTATTTTCCGTGCAGCATACATTATTAAATTATTTAAAAGTTTCCCAACATTACAGTTATAAAAAAGAAATTCAGTTATATTCGTCAGGATTCTACCATTTAAATAATTGTTTGTGAAATTTTATGTACTTTTGTGTAATTTTCACAAGGTGATTATTTAATTTTATTTTAGACATTAAACAAATGCAATTGTTATTTTATTATAGTCAATATTGGATAAAAGGTAAAAGAATCATTGCTTGCAGCAATTATAATAAATGTCATTGCAATGCTATTAATTACAGGACAATATTGTTAAAACAAACTTCGCATGAGATAATTTCAATTTTACGTTTGGAAAAGTTCAGATTGAAAGGAAAACAAATAATTTTGCTTGTCCTCCCTTTTGCATCAATTATATTCCTCAGTATGAGGAAAGTAATATATAAAAGTAATATATAAAATATAGAAAATAATATATAAAAGTAATATAAAATATTACTATATATTATTATATTTATTATTATATTACTATATTACTATATATTACTATATATTACTAAATATTACTATATATTACTATATTTTAAATTAATGAATTAAATGTAATATCAAAAATAAAGACAAAGTAATTTGTTAAATTGATATAACTAAATTATTCGACCATACAATATTAAATATTAATTTATTTCCATCACATAGAGAATGTAAAATAATTTAGAAATGTCCGGAAAGAATTACAAACCATAAGCCTTCAACTATTATTATAAAATCTAACATTACAATTTAGAGTAATGATCGCGATATCAATAAATCAATATTTAAGGTCAATTGATTTTTTTTGAAAAAAATGTAACAACCTACTCAAATTATTATCAACTATTTATTTTCCTGTCCAAGTATTCGAGGCGTTCATCTTTGCGAATATCTGACAAACGTACATATAATATAATATTAAAGTTTCCAGACAAAATCCCCGGTCATTTTCGACCGGTCTGACAGATTCTTTTTCTCTTTCTCTCGTTTTCTTTTTTTTTTTTTTTTTTTTTTTTTCTCGAACGCATTTCATCCGCCGGGAATTTTCCATCTCCCATCGCCAGCGTTAGTTAACGGATGTACCGACGTAAAAACCGACTTCCTGGCCAGGCGAGTAAACATTATGTACAATCCCATATCAATCCCGTTTCGGCTATCATGTTTCAACTTTTGTTTGAACTTTGCCATATTTTCGTTTTAATCAACGGCCGATTGCCCCTTGCGCTGCCACGCAAGTAGTGGAATTGCCATCCCTTTTGTCTCTCAATTTTCTTTTTTCTTTTTTTTCAAATAAAACTGCGAAACGTTTCGAAAACGCGCGCGTAGAATTTTAAATCGGCCAGGTGCAAATTGGGATGCAGGCTTTAATTGTGCCTGGCTGGCCGGATGGTGGGCGAAGATTTTTAATGAATGCTATTTAACGCCCCTTCGCACTGGGGACCGGTTTTTACGTTGGAAAACTACTCGGCAACCCGGTTATTATTTACGAGCGTTGCACATTATCTGAAAAATATGTGATATTCGGCGCTGTTCGCTTCTACCGGCCATTAATCTCGCGGACGAAAATTGGTTTGCATTTCGAAAACGTACCATTCATCCGTCTCTTTACGTTCACAATGGTACTTCGATTCAGCTTTGTTTGCTCGTTGGTAAAATACAATATAAAATTACATCCTGCCTCTCTTGTTGAAACGTTTATGTTGTTTCGTTATTTCTTGGAATTTTTTCGTTCTATAATTTTATACTTTCGTGTTACAATTTTTTTTTTTTTTAATTTTCAATTATATCAGTTCGCCTCGGTGTTCTTAACACTGGCATCATATTATAGTGAAACTACACAGTCGCAATTACATGTAGAAATTGTCATTTGAATACGAATTATGTCACTTTAATCAGTATCTGTTAGATTCACACTCGGTCTGTTTAAATGGAAATGAAGGCTAACCACCACGAGAAACAAGGAAATCAACGTTTTTCAATAGCCGAACCCCTTTCACTCGATCGCGAGAAAAAAATGTATCTGCCGTATCACTCAATTTCCGGCGCAACGATTTAACCGAAAACCAATTTGGCGACTAATCATTCTACCTTGCCAGCCAATTCGCCAGTCGGTTACTCCACCTTTTTCCCGAAATCAATTTGCTCGCTTCACCGACTAATTTACCCGACTTTCTTCGCGAACAATTTGTCAAGCTGTTACTTAATCGATCGTACTCCCCTTTTTAGTCGCGTGAAAAGGAAAAGATCACGTAGCAACGAGGGAAAACAACGTCGTTCGAACGCGCGTCCCACGAGTTGCGACTCGATGCGGACGAGAGCAATTTTTGTGCAATCGTTCTGATCTCACATTGATAGCGCGTCAACTAGAGTCTCTGGAGATTGTTTCAGTTACTGGTTGTAAATATTTCGACGAGTTTGAAAAATTTATTCACGAAGTATAATTTTAAATCGTATTTCCTCTTCAGAATATATGACATAATTGTACGTAACATAGACAACGTAACACAGACCCTGATTCGATCGTACGATGCGGGTCCCTCAGTTTTTAGTTACACAAATTTATACAACGTCATACACAGATTGCTGCAAATTGACAGTTTTCTTTTCTAATTGAATGGAAACGTGTTTGCTTGTAACCAACGTGGTGAAACGACGATTTATAAATGTAGAAATTAATAAATACTTGTCTTAATGTACTGTTCTCGTGACGTCGGATGGTTCGTAGCGATGGTTCGCAACGAGTCTGCAACGAGTTTCAATCAAATCGTGTCGTTGCATGGGTACGGCTAGCCGATCATCGGCGTAGCTAAATCCCGTTCGAAGGGATGACGCTCTCGGCCGGTGAACAATATCGACAGATATTGACAGAGCGTTGCAAGGTGCGATCCGGCTGCCTGCATTTCAGTGACGGCGGTAGCACATTAGCTGCCGCTGTTTGTATTTGGACAGAGGGAAGCGCTGGACATTGTAATTAGGCACGACACATCGCGCCCATGGGACCAGTAGCGGGGCAACCTTCTCCACTCGGTTCACCCTCGATCATCATCTGCTGTGTTCGCGTTCGCCCCAAAGCTGCCTGCTACCAGCCGCTCGGCCGTTAGTCCCAGCAGCAAACTGCTCGTACGGCGATCAAGAGGAAAGGGTAAACGCGCCTCCTACACGGAATTCATCTGCTCTGAAGGGAGAAGCTGTTAAAGGGCCAGAACGGAGAAATGGTGGTGGCATACTCGACGTCCTCGTGGAATGTACTTCATTTCGGCTGATTATGCCCGTTGCTGACCGCTAACCACCGTTCGGCTACGCGTCTCAGCTCGAGCTAGCCTTTCCCTGCTGGCACACCGTGTACACCGTTATCTGGTGCTTAAACGATAAGGACCGAGATAGTTGTTGCATATCGCCGACTACTTCGATATCGATAGCACACACATGTGACCGTGTAGCGTGGCAAGAGCGTGTGTATCGACGCGTTACGGACTCGGTGTGCGAGATCTGTGGATGGTACACCGGCCGTACGTTCGGGGACCGTCTAGCTAAATCACTCCCTAATGGATCGACCCGCTAATCTCTGATAGACTGCACGCTACCGTATCCCCTCTTGTCCTCTTCGTGCCATCCTAGGCTCGATACGTTTCCTCTGCTGCTAGATTTCCTCTACGACCTTCCCTCCTTCCTCTTTGGATCGTCAGCTCTGTGTACTTATGTTACTGCTGCTGCTGCTGTTGCACCAGCTGGGATCGAACGTACACGCATGTGTTGCACCGTTAATTCTGCTTTCCGACTGGTGTCCGTGCCTTTTGTTGCCAGTTCGAGGTTGTTCCCTCGGGATTTACCGTGTTATTCCGTTCTAACTGCCAGCCTCGTTTTTCCTAACCCGAAACTACGAAAATTTCGGCTACGCTTCCGTAGACGATTACTGTCGCGTGTACGTGCGGCGCCGTAAGTTTAAACGCCTCGCGTTTAAACGTGGTAAAAGTGCCTCCTTGCAAGTGTGAAATATTAGTGCTCGAGTAACGAAGGCGCAGAAAGTGAAATATATCGAAATGCTCGGGATTCTCAGATTCGAGAATAATACTTTTTTTTTCTTTTTTTTTT
>CAJDYZ010005638.1:311-11559 GCA_903986555.1 Heterotrigona itama
GGTTTGTTAAGAACGGACACGCATAAATCAAGAAAGTACCGCTGTCTGTATTTTTCGACCGTTGTTCAGACGCGTCGTAAATACTTCCATTCGAACAATCCCCGTTTCCAAAATGTCAAGTCAAAACATCGTGAAATTTATAGAGAGAAATCATTCACCAACTTTGGAAGGGGAAGTGACCGACGAAATAACACGAAATCCCGAGTAACGCGAGCGTGTTTTTTTTTTTTTCCATCGAATCGTGTCTCGAGATTCCATCGACGCGTTTTCTAAAAGTTGGTGATACACTTATCGCAACAGGTATGCGCATAGATGAGAAAAAAGTTGCGGCAGGCGACGATTCAATTTCACCCCACGGGTGAAGCTTAAAACTCGCGGGCTTAATGGCGACACGCGTGTGATATACGATTGCCTGGAAAGCACGAAACTAGCGAGCGTCCTTCGAGGAGCATTGTGCTAGAAGAATAGACGTTCACCCCCTTCTGGGATTCTTGGCCTCCCTCTTGTAAGTCACTTCATAGTCCTCCAATAAAAAGAACATTAATCACGATGGCGGTAATGACGATCCAGACTGGTGTCCTATTCAAAAATCATTTACCAACTTTCCAGGAATTCCACGCGATCGTGTTACCGATATTCGACCGCGTGCGTATAGCACATACAATGCGTTGTTGATAACAGGGTCCGAATAATCGGTTCGTTAGCAGATTGGAAATGACTCGTGGAAAGCGATAGTTCATCCTGGAAAATCCGGAACGGTGATTTACTCGGAACCTTTGTGTCGCTCTTCTTGAAACGACGCGAGCCACGGGGGGTTAATCGACCACAACGACCGACGGGTCGTCTATGAAGCGTTGCACGATAATAAAAGGACAGTCTCACGCAGCGGTGTCGACAATGGTGTGACATGTAATGGTGTCCCGAGTCCTGAGAATCTCCAAAACATTTATTTTTCCCCCGATATATACGAGGATTATCCTCAATGTACCAGCATGGTCCACGGAGACGCTACAATGGCTATTTATGATAGGCGCTTCATGATCGAACTTGCGCGGGCTGTACTTATACATATGTACGTGCAACGATTACAAGACGCTATCAAGCCAATGATTTTGTAGCAGTCCCCTACGATGATCGTTAACGTAAGTGATTTTTACGACGCTCGAATTCATTAAGTTACGATTGTGCTTCACCCGAATATTTCTTTCATTTTATTTGTTTGAGCGACAGAGAGTCGAAGTTTCTATTAATATTTCAATTTTAGACAATGATGAAACTCGTTGTACGTTCACGTACGTGAATTATCTATTCCGTTGTATAAATTTATCAGAATCCACTCGGCATTTTATCAAATTTCCTTAAAACAACAGCCTCGGTTAATTAATTGGGTTCATTAAACAAAAAAAAAAAAAAAAAGAAAAAAAAAGAATCAACAAGCGGATATTTGCTTTCAATTCGCGGCGTATGGGCTCGGTAATGTCAAACAGTAAAGATCAATAGACTTTGTCTTTCGCGGAAAACCTACCGTATCAAATTTTTCATCGTGCCAAGTCGTGCGAATAATTATAAATACCAGCGTCGCGTGAAATTTGAAGAATTTCCCCTGCGAGCTCTCTATTTTTACGAATCCGCGCGGTTCCGGTGAAACGCGAGGAACGGTGTTTACACAAAATCGACGAGGAAACGAGAACACGCGCGATATTATCGCGCAAGTAAATGAAATGAAAATAACGGTCCAACGATCTGGCTTTTCGTGGTGGGCGAAAGGAGGACGATATATTTCACTGATCATCGTTCCCGTTTGGTGGAATGAAAATATCGACTGGTGTCCGAAACGGGCTCGTTTCCGACACCAGTCGGCGCGTGGCCATCGTTTCGGCGAAATGCCATCGGTAGGTCTAATAAAGCGCATTGTCCCGTTGTGTTGCCGGCCTACATGCGCGATAAAATGTGAACCATTAGGGGCTTGTAAAGTGTTAACGCAAGGGTTGAGCCAGCGTGTAACCAGTGTACAGAGAGCCGCACAGAGAGAGTTACATCGGTTGGTCTATGCGGAACCTAAGGGTTGCAGGCCCGTAACAGTCGCGGCGTTTCTGTCTCGAACCGAGAGGGTTCATCGGACCCTACAAAATTCTAACAGTAATAAATTATATTCGAGGCACGCACCAGTCCTAAGGGTGAGCACCACGTGTGCTGCACCAAATGGTACTTTCATTGCACTTGCCTCACGGCTTTTGCATTCTGCCGAGGCACACACCGTCCCCGGCGTGAATTTATCGTTCTTCTTTCCAGCAACTTTTTGAAACGAACGCGACGTTACTGTGCATCCCCCTCGCTCTGTTGTTCGTTCTCTTCTTCGTTCGACGCCCACACACACACACACACACACACACAGAGGGCCTCGATTCTCCTCGGTCTCTCGTATCATTGGCACGCGCCGCGATTTATTCGAGATTAAAGGCCGATTTTCAATACCACCCTCGGAACGAGGCCGATGCAACAACCTGGCGGTGCGCGTCGAGTCGATCCGGTGGCCGATCGGCTTTCAACTTGACGGTGAAGTTGAATTTTATTTCAGAAGCGGCGCGACCGATCGAGGATATTTTATCGAGTCTGTTTGCACGGGAAACACGGGCGTGCCGGCGGTTGATTTGCAAAACGCGATTGATTGGAAGCTGGCTGCATCGTTAAAATATTTGCTCGGTCGCCGCATCTCCGATGCTGAAAAATGCGTCGCTTTGATGTTATTGATGCAAATGAACGGGCCGCTTCTTTCTTTTAATTAAAGTAATGCGACGGAAGCGGGTCGACCGGCTGAAGTAGCTACGCGGCAACGTTCGAAACGTTCTGCAACTTCAAACGTCTCGTTGTCAACGTTGTCAAATTCGCTTTTCATTCTTCGTTCATGCGAATTGGAAACTTAACTCGATCATCTGGGGCAATAGAAATGAAACGTACGTGAAATATAAATAAATATCGAAAAGACATTGTATTCTTTAAGTAAGTAATTGAACTTCTAGAAATTCTCTAATTCATAGAACTGCTGATTAGCTCTCTATGTTTTTTAGAAGCATGATATTTAACCGTGTACTTTGATCTTCAAATATGCACCGGCTACAAAAAGTATTGGCACGCCATTACATTTATTACTTCGTCCCCATGCTAATTAATTACCTCCGAGTGTATTAAGTTTCGTGGCATCGGTATCACTTTTATACGACTGCCAAAAATTTAATACTACGAGCAACAAATAGAAAGACCGCTCTACCGATACTTTTCTCGCCGACACACGTATTTCAGCATCGACAAGACTTCCTATCTATTCCTATATACCTGAAAATCTCGTTGGATTTAAAACAATTCGTAAGAAAGTCCAGACACGCGAAGCAGGAAATTTTATTTATATCCTGTGATTAACCGGGTTATCCATCGCCTGCTTGCTCAAAGACCAGCGAACAGCATCAGGTCCGCGCATAAATTAAAATAAAATGCGACAAGGCCGCGGAATTTTCGCCGGTGGCCGGCGTAACAATGTCGGCGTCGTAATTCTCGCTCGTCCACAAAACGTGGATATGTCATTCATTGTGGTTCGTCGAGCAGGACACACTTCACTGGCTGCTCGGCTGTTACCTCGTTCAAACCACCCGCGCCTAGTTTATTTATACGCGCGCGTATACGTTATCGTTAAAGTGTGAAATGATGTATCTTCGCTGACAGCTTCCGTCCCCTCGTTCCCACGCGTTCACGAGCACCCACACACCCTTGGAGCAGCGTGCTTTTCGCGCGCGGACCGCCGTTTCGCCTGATAATTGGGTTACGCGCGAAAAGCATTACCCCCCTCGATCGAGGGAGCGATCTTTCTAGCACCGATGATAGGAGAGACAGACGACCTAGCCAACTTTTCAGCTGTTGCCGATGCACCATGGCAAGAGAGAGAGAGAGAAAAAAAAGAGAAAAAAAGCAGCCGGCTGGAAAATTATCGATCACCTTTGAACACGCACGGCGTCCGGTGTTTTTTATTAAATGCATCGTGAAACCGGATGGAATTCCTCGATACAGAGGCTTCCGAAATTTTCCCATGCAATAAATTCCTGTTTTGCTGTTTTGATTAATTTTTCATTCGATTGATGCCGGATTTCTCGTTCCTTCCTCCCCCTCCCCTCCAGCCAGTTATTAATACGGAGAAACTTTCGTGTTGTTTTCAGCAATTTTAGACGATACAATAATTCGGAAAGTATTTTCCGAATTTTACAAAAATTCTCCTGTAAAATTCGTTCTATCGTACGATATACGTGAAATATTTATAAGAATTCTTTTACAAATGTTTAGTCGATATTGTCGATACGAATCCTTTTGATACTTTTTCAAGCGAAAAGTGTTTGTAAGTGCAAAACATATTTGCTCGATACGATTTAAAGAATAATCCTTTCGATATGGTGATTCTTACTGCGAGATGCCGCTTATTCTATATTCTCCGATACTTCTCGAAGAAGCCGTGCAATTTCCATGAACGCAGTATTTCATTCAAAACACAAGTGGAAAGGAATCCCTGGTTTGCATTTGCAAAATGAAATCTATGAAAGCGTAAATATAAATTCCACGTTCTTTGAACGAGAAAATCCTACCATCGGTCGTACGTACGAACTAAAGAGAAAAACTTCGTTCCTAGTTGAATCTGCTGAAAAATGTTATACTGTAGCTTCGAATAATGATTAGCAATTGTTAGCGATTTCTCACCGAAAGCAAAGACAGGGGTGCGTTGAATCCACGATGATTTATACCGCGCCTTAAACCGGCATTCCTGGGTAACGTGAGTTTCTTCTTTTATTTCGTAGGACCTTTCGCCCCCCTCGTAGAATCCGAAATCTCTTTGCAAAGACGTCTTCGTTCCCTCAGTTTTCTCCCTCATCCCCTCCGACCCTCGATCTTTCAACGATCGCCACATTCGGAAAAATAATTCGATCGCCTCGATTTCCTTCGGGTGACGGAGGCGGGTAGCAGGTGCGTTCCGCTCGGCATCCGTCATTTCGCGAGTCGTCGTCGTGTTTCGGCTCTCAGTTTCCACCCTCGAAACGCCCGAAGATTACATCCTCCACATGCATTTCTCTCTTCTCTCTCTCTCCTTCTTTCTCTGGCCAATCGGAGCACGGTGTACGACTACGTTGGTGGTCGTCTCTCGACGAGATGTTTCGAAGGGTCGACCACGAGGACACGCGTAACGACCAAAGGATATCAAGCACTCTCTCGTTCGCTCGATATATCCTTCGTTTCATACGTGTCGCACTTGGAAATCGCGCTGCTTCGAACCACTCCAATAATTCGGATCCCGTATTTTGCCATTTTCCCTGGAACCGTCCCGTCTACGCTTCCTTCTCCACCTTCAGCTGCTCCCCTTTCCGGGGGGGGGGAGCGGATTCTACGACCACCCACACCACCAGGAGGCCAGCCTCCCCAAAACAACCGCCTTCACGTACGTGACCGGAGTGAGCAAACGTGCTCTCGCGGCACGGCTCAAGGAAACCAGTCCGCACGACGGAGTTTTCAGACTCGTGGCAAGTTCGCACTCGGAGCTCGACAAACACGCGTGCAGCCAGCCTGCACGCTTCCTACGTGCAGGAGAATAACGCCTTTTTTCCCCGAGACGCCACGCGCCTCCAGCGCGATCCCGCTTCGATGCCCCAACCGACTGAACAACGTTAACCACCCTCCTCGGCTTCGTTCCGTTTCCTGCAACTTTGAATCCACGGATAAGTATGCTCGCCAGTTAGCTCTGATACCACGAACGTGATATAACCAAAGGTTATATCACACACGATGCTTGTTGCAATCGGCATATGTGGCTCGGCAACGATTTCATGAAATTTAAAAGTCGATGCGTGCTTTAACGTGTGTGAGGACACTTTTAAGTATGCCAATTGGTTTCCCGCGACTCATTTTTGTTGACACGCACTTAATAAGCACGTCTTGTTAATACTAACAAATGTCAATACGCATTTAACTGAACCGACTGTGTTTCACGCTTTCGATAGCTTCAGTATGACTGACGAGCGTAAATATTCTTAGATTTAGAACTTGTTCGCTTCGCAGACAACATTTACATTTTCGTTTAACATTCGACATAATCCTTGCCCAAGGATACCAATGTTATGATTCTCGCATTTTTTCTCACCTACGGTACATAATATAATACGCCAAAGGTACGTAACACTTGTGACATGTCGTATTAAGATTTTTAAATATTCTTCTTTTTCTTATTAATAATTCTTATTAAATAATAATAATCACTATATAAATAAGAATCTTTAATTCTTAAATAGCAGTACACTGTTCAGTAATCATTTTGCTCAATAATTGAGGTGAAATTGCAGTACTAAATTTTAAGTCTTCATAACTCTTTCCTGTTGCTAAAAACAATTATTGTTGCAGTGTCTCCGCTGCACTAACTGCATCTTTCACGACTGTATATCGTTTTTCAATCCTTGGGCGAATTTCATTCAACAGTTAATAAAAAGCAGAGTCATCCATAAACAGATAATTTCTATAATCACTAGGTTCATTCGCCAAATTGGAAAACCCGTTTCTCAACTATCTTTTTGCTCATTTCTTTTTACGATTTAACTCCTTATTTTTTTGTAATTAACATATCGTTGACAGTAATATTGGAGTTGCAAAGAAAATGATCCGACATTTTAAAACTGATGCAGGTTTCATGAAACCTAGAAATCGATGCATGTATCGCCGCATGTTTCAACGTGTGTAGACCCTAACGGTTATCATGCGAGATATTATGTATCGAGAAGAAAGAAAGAATTGTTTTAGGAATATAAGTTTCTAGACAAGGTTTTAGCAGTTACGATGATTTCAGATGAGAAATGTACACTTTCTCAGAAACACAGAGGATTGCATCGCATTTTATTGATGCTGTAATTTAACAGTTTTAGGAAGTAGATACAGAGTGGTTTGTTTCAGCGAGGCCATCTAAATATCTTTTCCAATTGTGATGATGCAAGTAATATTTTTTGCCTGAACACGAATGAGAGACTCCGAGTGTAATAAGCCTCGATGCTTATTACTATTCTGAAATTCGTAAAGAGGAAGTAGGAATTCTTGTCTTTTGAATTTCCTTCTACCGACAGCTATGGACAGACGAGAACAAATCAAGAAACATTCCAAACTCTTTTCTTTTCTTAATTTAAATAACATAAAAATGTCACTTGCGTCCAGTAAATTTTTAAAACATTCAATTCCCTTCTCTCTCGGAATTGAAATCAATTGCCGATACATCGAGAATTCAGTTATTCGAATTTCTATAAATTCCGATACACGCGAAACACCGTGAAAATTTCAACTAAAACGCGGAGCGGAATTATCGATCGTCGCTGTGAAACGTTTCATTAAAAATTCGCATTTTAAAACAATACGAGCACCATTGAAATTTATGCCGCTTTCCCCGGCTGGAGTTCGAGCATCGACGGATTCATCCTCCCCTTTCGCTCGGTCTGGCTTTGGCTGGCGGTCGGTCGGTGCATCGATCAAATCAGACATAAATTATTCAGGTTTCAGGTCACGCGTGCACGTTTAGCGGAAATGGAATCCATTCTACTGTCCTTCTTCGAGGTATTTTCGAGGCCCGGTAAAGGCCTGGCGGGCTCCGGTGAAGCGACAGCTGCCGGGACAGCCCTTTCGCATTTGTCTTAATTTCTCGAAATGGTGGTACAGGGCTTGATTTCCCCGAATTACGGGCTGGATGAATTAGCTCGCCCGGGGATTACTCTTGCTAGTTAGAACAATCTTCTTGGCACCGCCAAAGTCAGGTATAATGACGGGCCTCTTCTCACCGAAGGGGATGACGATCCCCTACCTTCCTCGAGTCGTTCTCTATCGAAAGACCCCTCCCCCTCCTCGAGGATTAATGATTGTTTTGGATTAGTTGGGTAATCGCATCGTGCTCCTTGAGGTTTCAAAAGTAACACCGACCGCTATCGGATCGCCCACGTCCGAGGGAACGTTCATTTATTTCTTGTAACCGTTGTTGTCGCACCCCTCGCGCTCCCTCTGGCGAGCATTTGTCAATTTTCGCGGTGATAAAAGTTCCCGCGGGTTCTCCGCGGGTGAAGACCGCCTTTGCATTACAATCGGGCTTTCTTAAGAAGGGAGAGGATCTTACGAGCATTCAGATTGCTCTGGGTTTCATTTTATTGTGCTTAAATTTTTTATATTGGATCATACAATTTCGTAAAATAATATTACGAAGACTTCTTCGAAGCATTGTCACTGAATGTGCAAGAATCATTTCCTAATTTTTTCGAAGGTTAGGTTAACAGGTAGAAAATTCATTTATGCAACTAGGTAAATAGATGGAAAAGTGATTTATCCAATTTTCAGTCACCATTACCGTGCCATTAAAAATACTTTAGTCGTATAATTTCATTAACGAAAATTTTATGATCGCATTACCGTCCGAATTCTGAACGTAATGAATGCCCATAATGCGCGACCTCGTCACTGTAATTTTTGTCGAATTAAATTTTTCCATTCCGACGATGAATTCTAATATTCTGAAGAGCACTTTACGCTGCTCGATGAAATTTCAACTTTCGAATGATTGAGGAGAAAAGAATTTCTGGAACTAAATTAAGCAATTTGGATCAGAAACTTCAAGGTTCACTTAATTTTCTTAATTAGCTACATTATGTAATTTTACATACACTAACGAAATCTTTACAACCTTCCTATTTCAACTTTCTCGTAAAAATTTACCACGACACATTTAATATCATAAAATCAAAACATTTTTGTAAATATAACAGAGAAACTTGAACAATTTTCTTCTCTCACATTTCCCTAAAATTTTTTTTAAAATTTGTCAGTGAATCGATGAAACGTTATTTCCGACGGGAAGAGAAGAAAATAGCCGATTACATCTGCCTGGTGCAACGAAAATCATAAAGAATATAAGGAAAGCGGGCCCCGAAAATTTTACGGAATCTACGATATATTCGAAATTTATTGCGTGCTCGCAGCGTCCGCGTTAAAATACGGGCGATTTATTTGATTCTCGTGTCTTACGTTAGACATAAATTTCTACTTAACCTGGAATTTAGATCGCGCGCATCCTCCGCATAGCAGCCTCGGAGACTTTACCCTCTTCTTCCGCACCTCGATATATCTAACTGGCTGTAAGACAAAATCTAGACGTGCAATCTTCCCCTGTCCCTTTTTCTTTGCAGGCTCACTGCCGCCGCGGGTATCGACTGCTCGATATTGGCCCGACGACTTTCTTCCGACACGACGTTTTCCCAGATACAACTTCGTGATTCACGATTCCTTCGCCTCGATCCCCACCGAGATTAATGTCGCGTCGCGCGTCGCCCCGCGCGTTTTAGAACGTCAACGACTGCTTTCTATTAAACGTTCAGCTTTCGATCGACCACTTAACTGCTATCGTCGGCCGATATCTATTTCCTCGCTGATCGATCGTTTAATACCACCTGCCGACAATTTTACCAAACGGCATTATTTCACTGTGCAAAAGCGATCCCTTCATTTCAGTGTTTTATTTTATGAGTAACAGAGACAGTCTCGTCTAGCGCGAAAGTACTCCAAGTTGAAATTGCTACTCACTGTACTGTAGGAAATGTAAAGAAGAAAATTTTTCACGAGTGAAATGAAATGAATTACCATTTATACGTAGTTGTAACGATGGAATTTTTAAATAATTTGAAACTATGAAAAATATGATCGATAACTTTTTACTTAAATATGTATATCAAAGGACACGTATCGAATGTTGACTTTAATTTTTTTTTCTGTTGGTAGAGTATCTTTTATTTAGAATCCTGTTTGACGTATCGTATGAATCGTGATATCAATGTGAATATGAATATGAAGAAGATGGTATCGATGATTACTAATATATCTCGATAAATTTCGTGATGCGTTAATGCGAATGTGCCACCGTGTGTTAAACAGTGAAGACAGTAATTGAATTTGACGTTCAACGTCAACAATCATATCCGAAGTTTTGACTACATGATCGATCCAAAGTTTGCTTGTCCCATTGAATTTAATTTCGAATAATCAGCAAAATGCGCGGAATAAAATTATCGCATGTATCAATGCGTACGTGTACATGTCAAGCAAAAGCACGTTGCAACGAATTTTTAAAATTCTATAAAGTTTAAAGAATTGTAATCAAACGTGTTACGTCTGTAACGTTGAAATTTTTAAATAAAAATAACAAAACTCAGCTTTTAATTTTTCCCTTGTCATCGTAAACTACTATGCTGATTGACGTGACTGTAAAGAATCAATTAAACAAAAAAAAAATTATTATAGAAAATATATATTTTGTTTTCTCTTCCTTTTCTTTAAAAAGATCGGATTCTTAAATCCATTTTCAAATTAACTTAACATTTTAAAATTACTTATTATTGGGACGAAATCACGAACAAGGAGATTCAGAACAGTTACTTCTGTCGTATTGTAAAGTTGTCGTTCTCAGGGAACAATGTATGGCAACATTTAATCAGGACTACTCTTTAGAACGTCGTTCTGCCTTGTGTATTTTATGAGATTGTGCCATCTGTTGAGTCGACGCCTCTGATCAAATAAATATCGTGTATTAAGTTTGTGAAATATGCGTGTCCATCAGCTACGCGTCTTAGGGTGAATATTTTATGAAGGGAAACCTGCAGAACTGTCCTATTATGAATTGTTACTTTCGAAGGCAATGAGGATTTTATTTAAAGCCGCGCCTAATGCCAACTGCGGTGAACAGTCCTGTGAAAAAATATGGCACGATTCCTCAGGAAATATATTAACATCAAGAGAAACGAACATTTCTGCCACTTTTTCCTCGAGAAATTAGATTTATGATTTTTGAAGTTTAACTACGTGCAAATACGATTGTAATTTGAGATATTATTCTATCGTATCATCTTTTTTCAATTCAATACCAAATTCATCAACAAAATCTAAAATCAAGCACAGTTCTAAATAATTAGTAAAAATTGCCATCCAGAAATTGCAATTAAATCCTAATTGAAATTGAAAGCACAAAATCTGCCTTTGCAAGTGGAATCGAAAATCAATTTGATTTCGCGGACTGTTAACACCACGTGAGAAGTCTTTCGTCTGGAAAATAAGTTGAAACAGAATTTCACCGTGCGAGCGAAGAGAGAAAAACAGTATGGTCAGACACCGTGTAGTCAAGGATGATTTATGATCTGTTGGAAAAAAAAAAAAA
>CAJDYZ010005638.1:20889-31213 GCA_903986555.1 Heterotrigona itama
CTAGTTTAAAAATTGAATAACCCTATATGCAGATAGACTATCTGTTGTAATAATGTCTAAAAAAAATTATATTCATTATATTCAAAATATTAAAATAAAAAATTGAAAATCACATTGAAAACGATTCGCCGTGATTTAAAAAAATCGTTCGTTCTACACCGGCTTGATTAGAATGAAATCTTATGATTTCTTTTCCTCCGAGGTTTCGTGTAATTTTATTAATCCATTTATTTTTTCCAGATCATTTCAGTAGGGAATTACACGAGGCTGGCTGATATCATAACGCTATTAGATCGGTGCAAAAATATCTACGGGGAAACGGTTCGTTCAGGGGGGTATTTTTCCTAATCAGGAATACAGCTAATAAGGGAAATTGATGATTTAGGGAGCGAAGGAGAAAAATAATAAGAATAACTGACGACGGGGGGCACAATGAAATTAAGTCCTGGGAAATGGTTCAACCCTCTGGCGAAGGTGCGAAATCTCGAAGGGTGGCCCCTTTTTTTTTTCCTTCTTCGTTTTCTTATTGCCAGCACCATCGACCGACTGGCTTTCGTCGGTCTCGCGTAGGCAAAGTGAAAAATGGCTTCTTATCGGCTGCGGGACCTTGCGCAACTTTTCTTTCGAGTGGTCATATAAATTACGGACACCCGATAGAAACTGAAGTAATGGCATTAGGGTCGCTGAGACCCGCCGATATCTTCAAACAACTCGAACGAAAATAATGCGCTGTGGGATACTCGAAGCTATAGAGAGCTTCTTACAAGGTATTAAGCGTTTCATTGATTGTAATCGCGTTTCTCCAAACTGATAAATTATTCGCCGGTCAAATAATTTGAAACTGCGCAACCTGAGGCAATTCCCGACGATTCGAGTGACAATTCTTATCATTACAAGAGGAATCTTTAAATATTTAAAGATTCGTTTTATTTCAATTTATAGGACATCCCATTTCATAGAATTGAACGAACGGTTCTTGCAACGAATCTCGCAAAATTCTTCAACTTTATAAATCATTGTATTAATTAGAAAATGGGCTCTCAGTATAGTGAAATGGATATTGTAGAAAGTGATTTATGTGAATGTGGATTAAGATCAATAAAAAACAATGTAATATCGCGAATATTTTCTCGAAACAAAATTGAAATTGAAGATGCTAAAGAACGATAAACATAATCAAGAATCGTCACAAGATCTTTTCACCTACTGGCAGCTTTCTATGATTAAATAACTTTGTTGCTAATCAAAAAAATAACATTCTGATTAATTTATTAATTGCTATCGATATAAAGAAACGTAATATGCTTTGCCAGACTGGTTCGATAATTAATAATGAATGACAAACACAGGCGGAAACTTGATCAGAAACTATTAGCCGCCCCAAAAACAGCCAGACCCTCTGGGAAGGAAAGAAATTGGCATTGTGCAGAACCTCGAATAGGCGTATTCCGTTCTAAATTGGATCCTTCGAATCTTGTTCTTCGCTTTTATTTCGAAGTATTGTTCTTCCAATCTTCCCGTCCGACCAACCATTTGAAGGAAACGATTCGCAGTCCACGAGCCGGGAACACATCGTGGAGATAACGATTGAAAGCTTAATTCAATTACCTTTCAATTCGCTTTAATTAGCTCTGGTGCGGAAGTAACGGATTGCGGAACATCCGCTTGTTATCACTGCAAATTGTTTGCCGATATGATTGAATTCTATTTCCGGTTACTTATTTCATTATATACTAGAATTTTTCTTCGTAGGAAACGTTCCCTACATCAACGGAAGATAACTTTTGAAAATAGGTCGCGGCTAGGTCGTTGCAAGATTATATTCGTAGAATGTTAATAACATTTGAAAATTAATTAACGTTTAAAAATAAAAATGAAGAGGACAGAATTGTATGAATCTAAATGTAGAATAAATAATTCGTGGTAATTAAAAGGTAACTAAATCTTACATTTCGAAACTAACAAAATGATTTTCTAATATACGAATTATTTTTATTATACAAAATTATTTATGTACAGAATTATTTCTAATTTATCATTATAAAAAAATTAATCTATTAATTTTGTTTTATTCTTATATACAAACTACACGATTAAAAATTTTACAATTTAATGTAAAAATTTGTTAAAATATTGCAATGTGATTTACAACATAAGATCACGAATTCTCAGAATACACATTTATTCTAAATAAATGCATATCAAAGAGAAGAATCTGAAAGGTTATTAAAGATTTTTTGTTTCAGAGAATTATTGGTTTCCAAGTAAAATTTTTCAGCACGAAAAAATAAAAGTTTCAGCACGATATACGTGTAAAAATATTGATTCAAGATTCCAACCCTATTGGAACAATCTATCCGGTTATTTCGTTATACGATTGGGCAAATGTGATTTATCTAGATTTTATTCGACTAAATTTTCTAATTATGTTATTTTGGAAATGAATATAATAACTATGCGTTATATGATTTCGTGACTTATTGCAATTGTCCATTATCGCATCAGCTAGAAATTTATTTTTGTTTATAACGAACTATTCTGTCCACTAAATATTTTTTAATTGCTTTAGTAATATTAGTTTCTACATGTGTTCATTCTACGATGTTACAATAATATAAATATTTATATGGTGTGTTATGGAACTTTAGTTTCAGAATTCGCTTATAGATTGCCTTGTGTTTTATATATTCTCACTAGTAGTACTTAGACGTATCTTTTAGTATATAAGTATATTTTTATCATAATTTGTCAGAATTGGAGATGAGGAAAGCTGTTGCACGAGTGTACGGTGACTGATAAATTTACGTTTGGCATTAATAATTCTGATCCGCTTTAATTTTTCTTTACTCTTCTAATTTTATCAAAATGATTCATGCCTTAAAAATTTATTTTTCTTAAATAATAATTCGTATTGTTATAGTGTGAGTAAAATATTTCTATATAAATCTATAAGGTGTGTTTTTTAATGTAATAAAATTCCAATTGTTAAAGCAATACATGCAATAATCTTTGAAGTTCTGAAAAGTTTTTATTTCATCCCTATTCATGTATTTTAAAACTCTATCTTTTAAAACATTAATGTTAAAAGCGATATGTTGCAGCTGTGATAAGTTTTTAATTAGGCTAAGTACTTAGTGACAAATGAAAATTGACATCATCCAACATTTAATTATTTGAAGTGCATAGATTTCCTCACAAAATACTTTAAAATATTTTTTAAATCAATTATTAATTTATAAATTATTTCTAGATAAATGTTATGTATGATTTTCTTTCTAATTTTATTTCTAATAAAAATAATTAAAAATAAAGGAGAAATAAACACGTACAAAATTAAGTTAATATTGTTCCCATTACTTTATATTTGCATTATTTTTCATATATATACATTAAAAAATTATTATTGTAATTTATTCTATTTGTTCCTAGACTGGTTTCCTAGACTGGGTATTCTATCATTATCGTTAGGTTATGGTTTATTTACTAGCATCAATGAACCTAGCGTAAAGAAGTAGTATGTCAGTTGTACTCCAGATGGCGATCCGGACACAGTGCTATTTTTATCGATGGAGTCCTCATTCTAATCTATATACCTATTTAATGTGGTCAACCACGAAAAGGTCGTGTGGAATAGATGGATCCCGTTAATTTTCGTGTTTAATTTCAGTTCCGGCAAGAAAATAGAAAATATCTGTTGCAGATTGAATGTGGATAAGCAAGTGCAAGGTTAAGAAAAGATGGAAGTGACTTCTTTGAGTGAGTAATCGGAGAAGATACAACACACAACTTATACTTTCGATATTTTATAATAATTGAAAGCAGAATTATATATTTGTAACGTTCTAATTCCTTTGTAATCACGTTGTACAATGAACACGTTGCTTGTTAGAAATTAAACGTGTAAAAATGCGAACAATTACCAGAAAAAGATTGAAACACAACATGAAACAAAATTTGTTTTTCTCACGTGTCATAATATTTCTGCTTATGTTTTGATAGAATTTTACAATTACTTTAAAATTGTAATATTATAGATATAATTTATGAACTTATGATGGAAACATTTTACATAATATTTTGTTTTTCTCAATCTCGTAATAAGTATAATCACTGTCTGAAGGTAATATTTAGTTTTTTAGGTTATGACGTTTTGGTGTAAGAAAGTAAGTTGTAATGCTTATTAGAAATACACTTTGTGCGATGAATAAAATCATACTTTAAAGATGAAATGATTATGAACTAAAGATAGGAAATATATTTTTAGCATAATACTTTACATAGTCAGAAAAATTTAATAGGAATCATTATTGAAAACATCATTTAAATTATAGAAAAAAAAAGTAATAATATCAAATATTACAATAATATTATTTCATAAATATTTAACTATAGATGATGATACTTATATATGAATGAAAGATCTTGAATTTTGTACAATTGAGTTTAGTATCGTATTTAGTGTATTATATATTAAACAATTGACTTTATTATTGTATATTAGTATAATAATAGGTAATATATATATTACTATATTATATACTATATATATATCTACTATTACTGTATTATATACTATATATATATATTTCTATTTCTTTATAACATATTTTAAAACGATTAATTTAGAAGTAACAGTATCTTCAATTTACCCATTATTACATCTTTAGCAAAAATTATTTGAAATGAAAAATTTTCAAATATTCATAAAAATATTATTAAATGTTGAATAATATTCTATAGTATAGGTAGTATATATATATATATATATATAAATTTATATGAAAATGAAAATGTATTAGAAATATCTAATTTACGATTTAAAAATCTGAATTACCTTCTCTCTTGGAAAGCTGCCGCGCTTTTGAATTATTTTTGGCATCCCATGCAATGTTGAATTTATTTTGTTTTTGCATCACGAATTTTTTTTAACAAATAATTACACGCAATTTTATTCTACACGGAACACTATTCTGGTGATTAATTACTTATTTATTACAATAATTTAATAATAATTGCGTAATCTATCGCGGACTCGTACGTTAAATTTAAAGATTCCAATAACACTGCTACCAACCTTTAATTGCTCAAAAAGTTCTTATTTTTCTAGTTTTATATTTAAAACTATAATATATTTAAAAAATCCACGTCTTTATTGTTATTATTATTTTTTCAATCATTGCGTATATATGCAAATATAATAATTAAAGTTAATCCAAGTTTTAATACAAATAACATTTTACAGATTTTCAAGAAGTCTTTGCGGAGTTGAATGAAGTCATAGAAAATGCAACATTCATTAGTATCGATGGCGAATTCACAGGACTTAATTCAGGACCTGATGCTGGTGCCTTTGACACGCCCGCTCAATATTATGCAAAATTGAGATCAGGATCAATGGACTTTCTTCTTGTACAATTCGGCCTTTCTATATTTACATTTAACACAGAAACTCAAAAGTATGAAATAACATGTAACGCATACAGTAGATTTTCGTAAATTTAATACATTTTTCACTCTTGCTAATTTATTAAATTCTTGTTAGTGTTAAAGTTTATTAAAGTAAACTTTTATTAAGTTGGTAGCTGTAATATTGATTTATTAGTATAAATTTATTATATATCTGATGATTTATTAATTATTCATATCAGTGAATTATTCTTTTTCTTTTACAGATATAGTCAACGATCATACAATATTTATATTTTTCCACGTCCCTTAAATCGCTCGGCTACGGATTGCAGATTTATGTGTCAAACATCATGTATATCATTTTTGACATCGCAAGGATTCGATTTCAATAAACTTTTCAAATTTGGTATTCCTTATTTAACCGCAAGTGAAGAAGAAAAATTGGTCAAACGATTGGAGGAAAAGCAAAAAATAAGGGAGGACATAGCAGGAGGAGAATTATTACCTATTTCGGACGTTGACAGACCTCAGATTGAAGAGATTTGGTAAAAATAAATCATTTTTCGATTTTTCGTTTCACAACAACATTTTTCGTCCATTAATATAGGGGAAACTTAATTGAAAATCATTTTAGTAGAAAGATAGATGAATTCATCACTTCTGAAGAAGAAGAAGAACTAGTAATCGATAAATGTAATGCTTTCATTAGACGACTCGTTTATCAGGAAGCAAAGTTGAGGTGGCCAAATAAATTGAGAATTGAAAGTAAATTGGAGAATTTTGCATGTAGTCTTGTTATACAAAGATCAGGAACCAAGGAAGAAGAAGAACAGAGAGATGTTGAAAAAAGAGAGAAAGAAAGAATAGAAATTCAACAGGCGGTTGGATTGAGTATGCTCATGAGAAAAATTTCAAATTCTGTACGTTTTGATCAATGCGTTTGATTTATCGAAAAAATAGGGAATAATAAAATATATTTTTGTTTCAGGGAAAATTAATAGTTGGTCATAATATGTTACTAGATCTTTGTCACATAGTACATCAATTTTTTGGACATTTACCAGAGTCATATTTGGAATTTAAGTCTCTTGTTCATAGTCTATTTCCAAGGTAAGCCTTTTCATAGTCTATTTTCAATGTTTTTCTTGAACTTATAAATCTCAATAAATACTATATGATTAATAATAAATACTATATGATTACTATATGATTTTTTTTTTATAGAATTTTAGATACAAAAATAATTTGCCATTCGCAACAATTTAAGGAAAATGTACCATCGTCGAATTTAAGTATATTGCTAGAAACAGTCAGTAAATCACCGTTTAAAATTACAGAAGTGGAATCTGTCGAGGGTAGAAGTTATTCTATATTGGCAGATAAATGTCACGAGGCTGGTTATGATGCATATATAACTGGAATATGTTTCATTGCATTGTCTAATTATCTTGGTTAGTAACTAACATGATTTTATTCTAAGGATTTTATCTGTCTGTAAATTCTTGCTGTAAGTTTTCTTTTTCAGGTTCCTTACAAAATCCCGAAGTGCCGATAGTTCTGTCGGATTCACCGCTACTCAATCCTTTCCTAAACAAGTAGGTGTTGTGATATTTAGTATGCTTAGAATAGTATTTAATTTATAGTTTTATTACAGACTTCTTATAGCAAGATTGAAAGATATCCCATATATAAACTTGGTTGGAGAAGATCGTAAGTATTGTTTAAAATCTCACCTTTTTTTCATATATTTTATGTGAAATTTTATGCCATTAATATATATATATTTTTAGCTAATCCAAATAGAGATCATATATTTCATATGACATTCCCAAAAGAATGGAAGTTTAATGATATAAATCAATTGTTTAGTCCATTTGGTATGTATGCAGTTGCAGAATCCTTTCATTCACTTAATATGTAATTATTTCCATTTATATAAATCTTATTATTTTGACATAATATAATAATGTTATAGGAGGTGTACAAATATCTTGGTTAAACGACACGTCTGCGTACATAGGACTACATCGTAGGGATCAAGTTAACATAGTAATGAAAGCTCTAGGTAAAACGAATACCTACAACATACAAAAATACGCTGATTACCAAGCTTCTTTAGGAGTGGCCATCCGTTCAGGAGATCGTAAACGAAAATTATCCTCATCCGAGTAAGTACAATTAATACATATATATTTCTAGTAAAATCTTTTATCTTGGAAAGTTTCATTCATAATGATTCATTTTCACATCATAATGTTTTATTTTTATTTTAAATAATCCTTACTCCAGTAACTGTTCACGTATGTGATGCTCAGATAATCTCCAGAGAATATTTAGCTTATTATAAGAAATGTGTCAAGCATCTCATATACATACGTATGAATTTTATATAAATCGGATTTTTTCATAATTTTGAACACGTAAGATGACACGTTATGCAGATGTAATGTTGCATTACATCGTATTAATGTAATCCGCTGATAGTTTCTGTCGTTAATTTCTCATTTTCTTTGTAACTGCGACTTTTCTTCTTGTTTCATTGATTTACGCTTTGTGGATCACACATTTCACCCGTTTATATTTAATTTCTATCGATTAATTTCATCGCTTATCGAGAACATCTACAGTGGAATTCTCGATAACTGGACATAGCGATAACAAGTGGCACATCATTCAGTGGCTCATCACGGTCATAAGTTATCTACTAAGGATGATGTTGTTGATGTCGCGAGATGCGGGATATTAAACACTGACAGGAAGTAGTATTTCATAGGTTAAAAGTAAGAGTTAACGCATTATTGTACGCGCGCGCGATGAATTTCAAGTGAGTACTGCCGCAAAGAGGAAAGAAGCGGCGTGGACGAACAGAGGGAGGCAACACGTCTCATACCACAGTCGACTTCTTAGGATTTCCTGTACACGAGAAATTTGCATAGGGTCGTAGAGCTCATTCTAAATTAATGCCAGCGACGCTTGTTACACGCTTGTCTTGACTTCCTCTTTCTCCTGTCGCCGCCGCCTCTACACTTCTTTTTTCTCTTCCTCTTCGTTCGTTCGATGCTCCTCCTTTCTTCGTTCATTCCTTTGCCACTTCGTTCCTTCTTGATCACGAAGCTAAGGTCGCCAGTAAATCAGAGTTCCTCGCTTCTGTCGACGGGACTTATCAGATGCGCCGATCGGGTATCGATCTGGCTGGTATCAATAAATTGATCGATGCATATTGAAAAATGACTTCTAAGCTGTGATTAATGAATCCACGGCATCGAAAGAGGCAATTGATGTTGTTTCATATAATGTTAGACAGAAGTACTTTAGCAACTAGTAACTTGAACTTTCTTAATTATGTGTTTTCGATCGGTATGTCGTAAATTATCTGACGAGAGAATGTTGCTTGCATTGTTGATATTATACGTCAATTTTGACTTTTTAACGAGATCGTACAGAGTGAAATTATGTTTTTTACCTCTGCGTTTACCTTTATACATTTAAAGATATATTTAACAAAAATTAATTTTGCAGTTAAAGCGGATATATAGTTCAGCAGTGATAAATATAATTCTTAATGATTCTTAATAATTAATGAGTCAACTAATCTAATTCAATTTTTTCAAATTTCTCTTGAGTGAAAGGAAGACAATGGTTTGTTTGAATGAAAAGATACGTCTGGAAACCGTCCGTAGAATCGAATCGATTGGCATATAGTGGCCAATCGCGCTCATTACGGATACAAACGAGCCGCATTGCTCACGTGCGAATAAAAGCAAAAGCTCTTTGGTATTAGAGTCTTGATTAGAATAATGCAACATGCTTCGAATAACGTGTCTCTTGGCGGGGACGCGACCGCAATGCAAATGCGCGCGTATGAATCAGTTAGATCAGACACGTGGACAGCCATTGCGGGTGATTTCTCAAATTGGAATAGAAGGATACATTTCTTCTACTGAAAAAAAATCATTGCACATAGATTAGCAACCTAACTACTTTGTTGGTGATCCTTGGGTATCTTATTTTGTTCTTTCTGTACGTATCTAGTATTTAATTGCTACATTGTTGAATTATCAACGTTAATATACACCGCATAAAATAATAATCTTTGATAATAAATAATATATGTTTCTCTATCTCTGTTGAATCTCTGTGTATTCTTCTGTTGAATTGTGATTTGTTGTGACTTTGAAATTGATACTTATATTGAATTTTGTGGGATTATAAAAAATTGATAAATATGATAGTTATCGTTTTAGCATCGCTATTTTATAAAATGTTAATTTACAGTATAATTTACAAATACAAATTTTGATAATTCTGTGTGCTTCTCGTTAATACTGATTCGTCCTCAACGAATCTATATTTATTTTGAGTCATAACGAGTCCGAGATTGTAACTTTTAAGCATTTACATGTATTTACTGACTCGTTCTGCAAAACGAACTCTCCTCCTGCGCACAAGTTACAGGAATTTAATTCCACTCGAAATCACTTTCCTTGTTACAATTCCGGGACGGCACGCGAACATTCATTCTCCCCAGAGCGACAAGGAACATTGTACCCCCGTAATTGCTTAATTACCCTCGCCATGCGTCATTCGCGTTTACCTGAATGTACCGCGGCGTGCTAAATGCACGGCTATTAGAATCGCAAATACGCCGACTGGACGCGGCGCATTATCGCGGCATTTATTTGCCAACTATAAATAAGAACGCGCCGGCAGATACAGCGACAATTTATAATGGTCAACGTGTGGCCCGGTAATAGCCGTATAAATTACAATTTGAGTCATACATACCGGCCCGTGCGTTTTTTCCCCTCGCGGTGCATCTCGCTTTCTTAAAAACGCCATTTAAATCATATCGATCGGAAAAGTCGCAACATCACACACACACACACACACACACACACACACACACACACACACA